>VDFB02081347.1:51422-216139 GCA_007258455.2 Sequoia sempervirens
TACCCTAAACCCTAAACCTTTAACCCTTAAACCCTCTACCATCTACCATTAACCCTTAGGTCTATGTGTACACAAATCGGATATCCGATTTGTAGAACTAAAATTATACCATTACAAGTATCGTAATTTTTTTTAAATGAATCGGATATTAGATCATAACAGATATCGAATTTGTGGGCCATAGAAAAGCCCCATGTGGGTCATTTTGTGCATTCCAATGGACCCTATATTCTATTTGCAAGCGACACACACTTGGTTTCAGACAGGAAGAATAAAGATCAACTTTTTTGGAACTTCTTCTATTGAAATTGTCATAAAGAAATTATTTTTTAGCATCTTTTATGAGGTATAATGGGGAATTAGGTCGTTAAAGAAAGCAAAAAGCGTAAGAGAAAGCACAAAGAAAAGTGAAGCATATAGACAAGGATAGGGAGAAAGTCCTTAGGAAGAAGACAAGGTATGTTAGAAGTGATTGAAGACTTCATAGCTATGGTCTTTCAAAAGTGAAAGGAAATTGAAGATGTTCAAGGTGAAAATATTCAAGGTGAAAATAATTGGAGGTGAATATCTTTGAACATGATATTCAAATTAGAATGGAATTGTGGAAATTGATAATGTAAATGTTGAGGTGAAAATGTTGGTTGAAGATGTTGAACCACGATATTGAAATTGGAATGAAAATATTGGAAATTGATAGAAATGTTCAAGGTGAAATGTTGGATTTGAAGATGTTGAATATGATGATATTTAGAAATTGGGAATGAAATTATTCAAATTGATATTGAAAATGTTCAAGGTGAAAATGTTGGAAATGAAGATTTTTGAACATAATATTGAAGCAAGGGGTGCCAGTATGTTTCTGGATTACATGAAATGAAGAACCTTATGGAAGAAAGAGAGACATATTCCAATTTTCAAGACCTTCAAGAACCCTAAATGGTTACTTGAATTTGATGAGAACATTATAAACAATTTTGAAGGCAAGAGGTCAACACGAACTGTTCGGTTGTGGGCTAGAAGACTTTTCAACCAATATTTTAGTGATAAGACATTGAACTGAGCAATGCCAAATTTTTGTACAATTGCTAAATATGCAAAAGATGAGACCTTTGCTAGCCAAATTGAACATTCATGTGAACAAGAAGACCAAAAAAAATTCTATTATTGTCAAAAATCTTTTTAATGCTCTCAAGTCTATTGGAAAAAGTAACAAGAAAAAGGATAAGAGAGCTGCTCGGAGAGTCATTACAACCGCCCTAGTAAGCCATAAATTGAAAAAGGCTCGCTTTATGAGACAAACAAGTGTATTGATTTTGACATAAATCGTAAAACTTTGGATAGAGCACTTGCAAGAAGAGAAAGAATAGATGATCCTCTTCAAAATGATACATGGGCTTTTGTCGGGAGGCTTCCACGTGTTCATAAGAAGCTAACCGATAATGTAAAGCAGGTAATTCAACAATTTTGGCATGATAACTCTAGAGTATCACCCAATGCAAAGCATGTTTTAAAGTTTAGAATTGGCAATTGAGACCATACACCACATCCTAAACATTTCTTGGAATCAAGCCAAATAATGTTGTTCAAAAAATTTATTGAAACACATAAAAATATGGAAATCTCGCAAAGGACTTTTGAGGGTTTGAATCCATTTTATTGTGTGCCTCTTAAGATTCCTAATACTTGTTGTTGCAAATACCATGTGGAGTTTTCAATGTACCATGAGCTATATCTGTTCTACTTTGCATACTAATGAAATGTTGCAGGAGTGTCATGCAATGCATCTTCTGAAATCATCAAGGGACTTGCTCGATCTATTTTTATGTTCTAGAGATGATGGTTGCTTTTTCTATAGAAATGATTGTTTAAATGAAAAGTGCTCACAATGTGGTGACTTGTCAAAGTTTGTTCAATGTTTTTATGAGAGTTCTGAACATGAATTTGGAAAGAAGCTTGTTGAGAAAAAGAGATATAAGATAGTCAAATATGCTTTGCAAAGTGGAGGTGAAGGTTCTAGATATGAGTTGGTTACAAAAGAATGCAGTGTTGCTGATTTTATTTTAGATTTTAAGGACATTATTTTCTACAAGTATGCAAGGCATAGTCATAGGTCTCAGTGGTTGGATCAACAATTTAGGATGTGTAAGGACTCTTTTCCTATTGGCACTATTATATCAGTGGTTGATTTTTCAGAAAACTACACATTGCAACCACAAAATGAGATACAATCTCAGTATTACAATTCCATTCAGATTTCTATTTTTGTCCACATAACGTTTAGACATGCACCTGATAGTACAGAGGAGGATCGAAAGATAATCAGAGAGTATCATTTTTATATGAGTGATGATAGATCTCACTCGTCTGAGTAGGTACAATATGAAATTATGTATGCTACAATTGAAGTAATTGCAAGAAGTCTTGTTATGGTGAAATTTTTATTAGAGAATACATAATCATGTTTTCTTAAAGAAGAAGTATTAATAGGTATTAATTTTAAAGTAAATTTATAACATATGCAAAGCATTTGTAAATCAATATATGTGTAATTGTAATAGTAAAATTTGTGCATACCAGGTCATTTCCCACACAATTTTGTGTCTATGTTGAAGAAATGTCTTGATACATGTATGTAGTGACTCAACATGTAAATTCAAGCTCATCTCTCTATCCTTTTATCAATTTTCATACTTAAATCACTATACAATTAGCCCTATCCTATTCCTATTCACACACATCTATACATTTACCTTATTTTCCCATTTATCACATTCACCAATGGGCATGCCCTCATTTATCCATTAGCCACCTGGAATTGATTGTTAGCCACTTAGATTTAACTATTAACCCATTCTAGGACACTTCTTCAATTGCAAGGGTGACCTCATGGTCACAAACCTATTCCCTTTCATTTTAAAATTCAAAATTCAAACTTTTGGCTAAGTGGCATCATTCACCCACTTTGAGTTGACTAAACACATGTTTGGCATAATTTGATGATATATGCTAGCATTAATAACATACAATATATACATTATAATCATGAAAACATTCATTTATCTTATAGCATTGGAGCAATTAATAGTGAGACATTTTGATTCAATGCAATCCTACACTTGATCTGACCTTCTTTTTAGGGTTTTACATTATTAAGGTTTTCAAATCTACAGTTTTCTAAGTTTACATTCTATTTTCAAATTTGAACTTTCTTATACATCCTTGTACATCATTGATACATTTTTCTATTAGGTTTTTCATTTTTTATGTTAAGATATAGTAAATTATATTCACTTGCAATTTGATGTGTAAATCTCTTGTATTGTTAGAATGAGTACTTGAATGATCATGAGGTGTTGAGGGAAATATTGTTTTCATTAGTATTCTTTGGAATGGTTGGGATATTGTTGTAATGGCATTGAATAAAGAAGGTCATCAATGGGAGTCACACAATTGTTACCATTAATGGAATTGACCATCTCTCACATGTAATGCTTGGGAGTTACATTGGGAGAAGTGGATCATCTTTCCATAATGTTATGGCTTCCTACTTAGTTGATATGTTCGTAGTGGAGGGCCAGTTTTGGGAATTTGTGCTCTCGACGAGTTATTGGTCAAATACATTATCTATTCATGGATTCTATCTTGAGTGCTATCATAATTACATGTTGGGGTGGTTTGTGGTTTTAAACTATCAAGAATGGTTTTAGTGGCAATTAGTTTTGGGAAACCACATACATGGTTTTATCTTCCCATTGCTTTGTAAATTGGAGGAATTGTATTGAGGTTTCATGGGTTATGTAGGTGTACTTAAGGCCTTCAAGGGCTCGAGATAGGTTTGGTTAAAGGAGTTTTTTTCTTTGAATCAATAAAGTTTCAATTGCTCAGTTCATATTTTACTATTTTTCTTGTGTTTTCTACCTGTGCACAAGCCATTCAAGCATTTTTGTATAAAAAATTTATCTAGAAACGTTATTACATGTCTTGACATTATTTCAAGAGTGGAAGGCATGGAGAATTTGGTTTTGAAATAAAATGAAGAGTTAAAGGTCTAAAAATGGTGGTTTTTTTTCACTTGAAAATAGAGTTTTTACCCTAGGGTTTGCAAAAATCTCTAAGATACCAGAAGTTTCTTTGTTTTCTAAGCATATTGGGGCCTAAATAAAGGTTTCTAAGGTGGTGGTAGAGTCTGAAAGGTTGTGGAAGTGCTACATCCAATAAACTCTCAAGAATTACACTAAAAACAATGGTTTTTTATTTGATAGTTATAGGTCCATACAAATGGAATCCAATTGCAGAATCTTTGTTTTCTTGGCAATTTATTTGCTGCCCCAAGGTTTTGGGGCTCTGTGTGGTGTTTGAAGGTATGTTGCTTTGCATTTTTGGGCTAATTGAGTAGCTTGTTCAAGGGTGAATGTATAGGAAGTCAACGCTGGTCCAAAGGAGTCTATGTTGTTTCTCATATATGTTGTATAACTTGGATATGGGTGTTTGAATCGTTCATGTGTTTGTCTAGTGTTTAGGAAAATTGTGGAGTAATTGGACAAAAACTAGTTTCTCACTATTACAAGGGTTTAAGGGTGTTAAAGAGGGAAATGTGTATTTAGTTGCTTGTCAAGTTTTAAGGGATTTTTGGACTGTCCAAAGAGGTTAGAATAATCTTGTTAGATTCCTCAAATAGGCAGGTTGCAAAGAGTTTGTGATTGTTCCCTTGTGTCTACATAAATTTTTCACCTAATTTCACTTGGTCCAATGTAGCTCGGAGTGATTCAATGTATTTTGTTGCAAAAGAGGACCATCCCTAGCATAAACGTACCCATCCAGACATGTTGGAACAGCCCGTTTGGTCGTACGAGTTGCAGAATGAAAGTTGCACCACTTTGCAACTTTACACTGCTTGCATCTGGCAACTTTTCCCTCCACTGAAAAGTCATCACCACAGGAAAAATCATTTGAGATAGAAAAAAATGAGAGAGGTTTTTGTAGAAGGTCCCAACATGATCCCATAGCCTCAAACAGAGAGTCTGTAAGCGTCATGGTCTCCGAGAAATATCCCTTCAAAGATTGCTGCCTTTTAGCACTTTGGACTCTTAAGGGAAATTGTCGGTTCAATGACGGTCAAAGTGATTCGGCGTATTTGGGTGCAAGAGAGGACCATCCCTAGCATAAACGTACCCATCCGGATGTGTTGGAATAGTCTGTTTGGTTGTACGAGTTGCAGAATGAAAGTTGCACCACTTTGCAACTTTACACTACTTGCATCTGGTAATTTTTCCCTCCACTGAAAAGTCATCACCACAGGAAAATGCCTCCGAGATAGCAAAAACTGAGAGATTTTTTTGTAGATGGTCCCAACATGATCCCATAGCCTCAGACGAAGAGTCTATAAGCATCACGGTCTTCAAGAAATAGCCCTTCAAAGATTGCTGCCTTTTAGCACTTTGGACTCTTAAGGGAAATCATCGGTCCAATGTAGCTCGGAGTGATTCGACATATCTGGGTGCAAGAGAGGACCATCCCTAGTGTAAACGTACCCATCCAGATGTGTTGGAACAATCCATTTGGTCGTACGAGTTGCGGAATGAAAGTTGCACCACTTTGCAACTTTACACTACTTGCATCTAGCAACTTTTCCCTCCACTGAAAAGTCATCACCACAGGAAAACGCCTTCGAGATAGAAAAAAAGAGATTTTTTTGTAGAAGGTCCCAACATGATCCCATAGCCTCAAACGGAGAGTCTGTAAGCATCACGGTCTCCGAGAAATAGCCCTTCAAAGATTGCTTCCTTTTAGCACTTTGGACTCTTAAGGGAAATCGTCGGTCCAATGTCGCTGAGAGTGATTCGGCGTATTTGGGTGCAAGAGAGGACCATCCCTAGCATAAACGTACCCATCCGGACGTGTTGAAATAGTTTGTTTGGTCGTACGAATTGTTGAATGAAAGTTGCACCACTTTGCAACTTTACACTGCTTGCATCGGGCAATTTTTCTCTCCACTAAAAAGTCATCACCACAAGAAAATACCTCCGAGATAGCAAAAACTGAGAGAGGTTTTTTTAGATGGTCCCAACACAATCCCATAGCCTCAGAAGGAGAGTCTATAAGCATCATGGTCTTCAAGAAATAGCCATTCAAAGATTGTTGCCTTTTAGCACTTTGGACTCTTAAGGGAAATCGCTAGTCCAATGTAGCTCGGAGTGATTTGGCATATTTGGGTGCAAGAGAGGACCATCCCTAGCGTAAACGTACCCATCCGGATGTGTTGGAACAGTCTATTTGGTCGTACGAGTTGTGGAATGAAAGTTGCACCACTTTGCAACTTTACATTGCTTGCATCGGGCAATTTTTCCCTCCACTGAAAAGTCATCACCACAGGAAAATGCCTCCGAGATAGAAAAAACCAAGAGAGGTTTTTGTAGATGGTCCCAAAAAAATCCCAGTCTCATATGAAGATTCTATAAGCATCACAGTCTTCAAGAAATAGCCCTTCAAAGATTGCTGCCTTTTAGCACTTTGGACTCTTATGGGAAATCGTCAGTCCAATGTAGCTCAGAGTGATTCAGGGTATTTGGGTGCAAGAGAGGACCATCCCTAGCTTAGAGTGATTCAGGGTATTTGGGTGCAAGAGAGGACCATCCCTAGCGTAAATGTACCCATTCAGACATGTTGGAATAGTTGTTTGGTCGTACGAGTTGCGGAATGAAAGTTGCACCACTTTGTAACTTTACACTGCTTGCATCTGGCAACTCTTCCCTCAAGTGAAAAGTCATCACCACAGGAAAACGCCTTCGAGATAGAAAAAACTGAGAACTTTTTTTGTAGATGGTCCCAACACGATCCCATAGCCTCAGACAGAGAGTCTGTAAGCATCATGGTCTCTGAGAAATAGACCTTCAAAGATTATTGCCTTTTAGCACTTTGGACTCTTAAGGGAAATACCGGTCCAATATAGCTTGGAGTGATTCTGCGTATTTGGGTGCAAGAGAGGACCATCCCTAGTGTAAACGTACCCATCCAGACGTGTTGGAACAGTCTGTTTGGTCGTACGAGTTGCGGAATGAAAGTTGCACCACTTTGCAACTTTACACTGCTTGCATCTAGCAACTTTTCCCTCCACTGAAAAGTCATCACCACAGGAAAATGCCTCTGAGATAGCAAAAATTGAGAGAGGTTTTGTAGATGGTCCCAACATGATTCCATAGCCTTGGATGGAGAGTCTGTAAGCATCACTATCTCTGACAAATAGCCCTTCAAAGATTGTTACCTTTTAGCACTTTGGACTCTTAAGGGAAACTAGTGGGCAACATAGTTAACTTCTTCACAAACTTGGTTTGAAGTAATTTCATTCTTTTTTGTGCATTTAAAATGGAGTTTTAATCCTTCCACACTAAAAATGACCTCTAAATAACTTCAAGCACCTTAACTACCTCATTCTTATTCATTTGTTTTGCAAACAAGCATTTTCATTCCAAGAGGCTGAGCTTTCATTTTTGCTTGTTGGATTGAATGCGGATCATGACACAACTTTCTTTTTTCAAAAATTGTTCAACATCATTGAGCTAAGAATTTATCACACGTCTGCTGAGAAACAAAGGAGTACCACAAACTAAAACACATTACACTTCGGTTCTCACTGACTTGATGTACTCTTCAACATCTCTCTTCTCTAAAAGTGACCTCTAAATCACTTCAAACACCTTAACTACGCTGGTTGCATAAAATCGCTGAAACACCTTAACTACCTCATTCTTATTCGATCTGTTTTGCAAAGAGCATTTTCATTCAAGGGCTGAGCTTTCATTTTTGCTTTCAAAGAAAAATCTTCCTATGCCACTGTTACACTGCACAGGTAAACCAGGTTTTGTATTGTGGACCTATATTAAGCTACCACTCTCAAGTACCAATGTAACAATGATAGAAAATAACTTTTGAGACTGGAAGAAGACATCTAATAACTCTTGAGTGTACTAAACTAATTCTTATGATTTTTGAAGAATGTAACTGATAACTCTACTCAATTGTCTTATTTTTTCAATATCATACAAATTGAACCCTCGCATCAATAGAATTTGTATATCAAGCTACCATAATTCAAGTTTCAACGATGAATATTTATTATGCATGTTTTAAATGACATTCAAGTTTATAGTGGTTTTTTTGTTTATATGATGTTATGTGATATTCTAATCGTAATTCATGCTTCTAGGCTGCACATCTATATATATATATATATATATACCTATATATATATATATATATACTACTATATATATATATATATATATATATATATATATATATATTATTTTTATATGTTTTCTCCATTGTTCGGCCCATACACTGCAAGTAAATGGTTGCATAGCGTGTGGAATGAGGGGGCAGCAGGCTTGAGACCCCTTTAAAGTTTGTTTGAGTGCTTTCTTTTCATTTTTTGTGAGTTTTGTACCAAGTTTCCTCAAAGAAATGTGGTCTCATAGAATTCCATGACAAGCTAATGCAATTGATAGTTGCTCCTAGTTATTAGTTATGTAATGTGAAGTAATTGCATAACTGCTTAGGTTGAATTTGTAAAAACTATATTGTTATTGAAATCTTTTCATCTATCAACATCTAGTTATTTACTTATGCAATGTGAAGTAATTCTTTGAGTTTGAAAGATGTGCAATGCAATGTAATCAACAATATGAATATAAACTACATAATATTTAACCATTCTTTTTATGCTATTGTACATTGATATTTAACCATTGCTCACTTGATTAAATTTTCAAAGAGTTTAATCATGCACATGAGGAGGAAATTAAATTTTGATTGTCAACTTCTATATATATCAAATTATCCAATAATCAAGTGTACATCCATATACAAAAATGGCATCAACGCCAACTCAAAAAAAGTTTTACAATATGTGGCATATGCCATCTCGGCATCTATTCAAAATTTACATGCCAAAATGTCTATCTCATCCTAAACTACCGGTGGATCATCAAAATGGAGCCTCTTTGAAGCACTCGTTGGCTCTGAAGGTAGTTGCACAAGAAAAAGTCAAACCACAATTGAGATTAGTTATACTATATAATTTAAAATTGAATAATTAACATAAAAATCAATACACATTGAATTATAATTGAACTCTAAAATTGAAATCTTGATTACGAAATATACCTCTTCGAGAAGGGTCAGAGATCCTAGAATATACCCCTCTCAAAGAACTAACCAAACCAACTTTTGTAATGTCAATCTATATATGTGAACAAAAACATGAAATTGATCCAAGTTAGCATAGGGGTGTCAATAATAAGAACATATTTACCAAGCACAAAATAAAATAAACACATACCTCTTTAGGCTGATCTTTTTTTGTATCTCCTTTAGGTGTTTCAACACCTCCTCCTTGAGGTGTTTCAACACCTCCTCCTTCAGGTGTTCGTATACCTACTCCTTTAGGTGTTGTGGCACTTATCAACAATGATGTATAGCTCACAACCGCTTATACATAAAAATGACAAGTACATATGAAACTAAAAATCTATGTCAATGTATGCATATTCAATAAAATATCTTATAAATCTTAATTCAATCAAATTTGAGTTCAATTACCTTTCCCTTATCTAACATTGTGTGTCCATAGTCTGGAGAGCGTCACAACTCGCTCACACTAGGTGTTTCCTACAAGTAGAGAATAAGATAAAGAGTGTCACAACTCACTCGCACTAGGTGTTTCCTACAAGCAGAGAATAAGATAAACATATAAGTTAATACATAATTTCATTAATTACAAGCAAGTATATAGTGAAAAAATGCAAATGAGTGAGTGAAAAAATACATACTGTGTGCGTCTTGAGGCCAAATGAAATGGACCTAAGGGTGCTATTAGTCACCCGTCTGAGCTCCTCCTCAAACATTAACTATTAAATAGACCATGTAAATAAATATTAGTACTTGATACTATCTCTTATTAATATTCATTTTTTAAAAATGCAAGTTATGAATTTACACCTTAAATGTTACTTGTGTAACTACTCCAATGTCCACCTCTCTAGCAAGAGAGGACTCTGTAGGGTGTGCTCCACTCCCCTACATGTGATCTGCTATAATCTCCACATCTTGGATGTTATAATCAAAAGTGTCTAATGGCTGCTCAGGGGGCTATACAATAGGACCCAAGCATATTTGTTGGCACGTATTGCAAATATGTGGCACACAAATATGTGGACCCGAGGAGGATGATGCAGCAGCACTGGATCCATCACCAAGATCACTAGAATGTGGCTGAGCTACTGAAGAAGCATGGGAAACCAAAAGACCACTCAAAGAGTGAATGGCCTGATAGTTTGTGTGGCTGCATCCTCTGTAATATTTGGATGTTGTACTGGAGGTGGTGGAGGAAGGGGAGGATGGGGAACATGTGGGTGCCTGACTACTCTAGCTACCCCGGCCTATCCTGGGGCATACCTCCACAAACGCCCTAGAAGGGTTTAATGTCAAAGTAATTGACATTATGCCCTAACAAAAACTCAGCATATAATTTTTTAATAAAGTAAAAAGGTACATCAAGATTATTGTTGGGTGGTTTATCAAAAACCATACACCAATGATCCCAAAAGTTATCTACTATGCCCCTATGTGTGCACCATTTTATACAAAGTTTTGGTTTGTTAACATTAACTAGAAAACCAGTGTGGGGTTAATAAATAAAGAGGCTATTTGGGATTTTGTTATTTGGAGATCTTTCACATCATCATAAGACAATCCACATGCATAATATTGCCTCATGGTTTCTCACCACGAATGAAAGGCATTATGTTGGGTGGAGAGGGTTTCTACATTTGTAATTATTCATGTCAATGTGGTTGACATACGGGATAATCAAGGTATTTTCTTATAAACATCACAAATTCCCCTCAATTGCTCCAATTTTTCATGAATTAAGTCTTCAATTGATGGCTGTGGAGGTGGTGGAGCATTTGGCATTTCTGCATTTTGATTCTCAGCTGTGGATTTTCATTCTAAACTGGTGGAATTTGTGCATTCTCATTCTCAAGAGCCATAATGCCTGATTAAAGTTAAAATAATTAATCTAATTAAAATTAGACAATATAAATGAAAATATTATAAAATACCATAGTTTTAAAAAAATCCAAAAAACCCTACTTTTTAACAAAATCTATAAAATTCTCTAATTTTTAATACAAATAAATAAGAAACACTATTTTTAAATCAAAATCCATAAAAAAATTCATTTTTTTTATCAAAATCCATTCTAAACTCAATTGTTTCATAAAAATTCAATCAAAAACCCTATTTTGAAAAAAAATCCACAAAAAACATTCATTTTTTTATCAAAATCCATTCTAAATTCATTTTTTCATAAAAATTCAATCAAAACCCTATTGTGAAAAAAAATCCACAAAAAACATTCATTTTTTTATCAAAATCCATTCTAAACTCAATTTTTTCACAAAAATTCAATCAAAAACCCTATTTTTAAAAAAATCCACAAAAAACCATATGAAATTATTCAAATCTAAATAAAAATTGAATCAAATCAAATAAAAATAAAAAAACTTACCTTTTCAAATCGGATTTTGGCCAAATTGGATATCTGTTATGCGAAGAATCAATTCACTATGCGCCCGCGGGTTGTTGACTGTGAAATAACTTTAAAATAGCAATTGAGTTTTTTTATATATGCTTTTTGCAAATTGGATATCCAATTTGTAAAACTAGGTTTGGTGTTTGCTATGGTGACACCCAAGCCTAAAAAAATTCAACATGTTATTTTCGCGGTTTTCGGTCGATGAAAGACGTGTTTTTTCCTCATTTCCACTTTTTGGCCCACCATAATCCTAAACATACCCGCATATCAAAACCGACTGAAAAGGAGCTATAACAAGAGAATCAAACATCGATCATTCTAGGTAGGCGATCTTGTCTTAAAGCAAAATCGAAAGAACCTTCTAGATCGAGATAGCAAAGGAAAGTTTGAGCCTAACTAGTTGGGTCCCTTTGTCATCACAGCAAGCTATAGATCAAGAGCATACCAACTATCAACCCTTGAAGGTGAACCCTTGTAGGAGCCAACCAACAGCTTGCATCTCAAAAAGTTTTATGCCTAATTATGAAGGTTGTAAATCAAAAAATCAAAAAAGGATCAAAATCCAAAAAAAAAAAGTGAGAAAAAGGATTGAAAAAAGTAAAGAAAAAAATTTGTCCTCTAGTGAAAACTACTTCGGTGGCACTCTGGGCAAGTACCTTGGAAAAAACCTAGAAAATAGGCATCTTGTATAAATAAAGCATCTCCATCTATTCTTTAGCTCTTTTGGCCTATCATTCTTTGCATCGCCATTCATCCCTCATATGCATCCTTATCATGGCTTGTCACTATAAGGTATCATGAACCCTTTAGTACTAATTGGAATATTCCCAAGGTCATCTTGTCCTTCCTTTATCAAAGTAGGCTAGCATGTCACACTGGGGGCATTTCGTTATGCGTCACAATCGGGATCTTGTATATCCTGAGGTCATGGGAAATCTTATCTAAAAATAGCAAAAACATTCATAAAATCTTATCCAAAAAATCCAAAAACATTTGCAAAATCCTGTGCAACTAAAATCCAAAAACATTTAGAAAATTGTAAAGGCTAATATCCAAAACATTCATAAAACATTAAAATCCCTAAAAAGGTCGAACATCAAAAAATCCAAAAACTAGAGTCCTCTTGTCAAACTACATTGTCTCTGAGCTTGAACGTAGGCAAGGCCATCATTCATGTACCTCTGAGAGACCTTAGGTCAATCCTTTAGCAGTCTGTCATAATAAACTGGCATCTTTCATCTTAACATATCTTCATCTTGTAAATAGGTCAAGTCAGTCGAACTACATGGTCTTTGTGTGTATAGCATAGGCAATCCTAATCTATGATCAGTCCCTGAGGCCCCTAGGATAGGTTCTTAGATTAGGTTCTTGGTCGAAACTCGAAAACTCTCACAAAAATCCAAAAACATCCAAATATACCTTGAAAACACAAAAACAATAGAAAACATTCAAAATACCTAAAAAGCCTCAAAACATTTAGAAAACCCTAAACATCTTCATAAATCCAAAAATCCTAAACATTCGCATAAACTTTCAAAAAGACCAAAAACAGCCTCAAAACATTTCACAAAATACCAAAAACATTGAAATATTCCAAAAAATCCAAAACCTATCCATCCCATCTCGCTTTCACCCACAATAAAATTTCACCCATAATAAACTTTCATCACCCTCAACCTTTGGCAAAACAAATAGAAAGCAAGTATAGCAAGTTGTAAAGTGCGAACATAAAATTCAAAATCTAGAGTCTAAATCATAGGTAAATGCGTCAGTGAAGTTTATAGCAACGGCTCATCTTCGCATCATCATCCCAACATCAAACAACTTTAGGTAAATGTGTCAGTGAAGTTTATAGCAATGGATCATCTTAGCATCATCATCCCAACATCAAACAAATAGAAAGCAACTATAGCATGTTGTAAAGTGCGAACATAAAATTCAAAATCTAGAGTCTAGATCATAGGTAAATGTGTCAGCGAAGTTTATGGCAACAGCTCATCTTCGCATCATCATCCCAACATCAAACAACCTTAGGTAAATGCGTCAGTGAAGTTTATAGCAATGGCGCATCTCAGCATCATCATCCCAACATCAAACAACCCTCTAATCGACATGTCCTAGGATGTATCCTTCCTATGATGGACATCAGTATCATATATCACTTTACCTAAACTTAAACTAGGAAAGAGCTATAGATAACACTGATTGTTTTTCTTTGATCTTTTCTTATGATTTATCTTAATGACCCATTCCAAGGACCTCTCAATGATTTCTATCCAAAAATATTTAGAGAGAAAGAAATGGGGCATCGATCATTATCTTTCATTTGTTGTGCTTGTCGATACTCTTGTAAAATAATCTCAGCGCATACATGCTTAGTTGTGTGTAGGAAGGCTCTTTGGAGTATGTTGTTGACTATTGTATATGCTTTGGTCCAATATTTTTTAAGCTTCTAACTTACATTCCAATGATGTTTCTATATGTCAAGGTGTGAACAAGAACTATCCTATCTACTTGTCGAGTCAAAATCCATTACACTAGATACAACATCGTCCCGGTTATCAATACCTTGATGCATCATGTCTATGTGTTATATCAAACAATAAGGAATGACAGAAAATCCCAATCCTGAAGTGTGAGTATCCCATCCTACATATCATTTTGCATTGTCTCGTCACCATCTCTAATAAAGCCTCGATGGATCAAGGACTTGTTGGATCTTTTGAAGTAGTCATCATCATCAATGGTCATTCTTTATTCTTCTATCTTCTCTTTGTGCTAACCTGGTATCATGAAATTCAACAAAAACATCATCAATGCATCCACCCTACATCCACAAACCATTAGCATACATGCATCTCAAAATCATATCATAATCATAAAACATCTATCAGCATAATCATTTGCATATCACATCATGCATTTTGCATTATCATTTGAGTTGTGATGAATAATATAGATTTGTTATTCTAATCATCTTAAATTGTTGCATATCGTAAGCATTTGCATGCATACATCCACATGCATACATCATCATAAAACATGCATAGAAAATATACAAAAAATAAATGCATCCACTCATTTGCATTCATAACATCTACATATCATAACTCATCCATTCATATCATATCATGAAAAGATAATGAAAAAGAACATAACATTGCATCCATCCAATGTGATCATCGCATATCACATAGGCATACAATAAAGTGCATCCATACATCATCAAGGTAAATGAATCCATATCATGATCATCCATAAATGAAATAAAGTAAACACATCATAGCATGAATCATCTATATTAGTATCATATATATATCAAAAAATGTGTCATGGTACAAAATCTAGATCAGTGTATGTACATCGATCATAAATACAATATCCATGAGGCTATCAAAAAGGAGCCAATGAATGTATATCAGTGATAAAGAGTGGGGAAAAATAAAAAAGTGTTTATACATCAAAAAGCTAGCCCTGATGGTTGCTACCCTCTTCATCATGCCTCTCAGGCTGATCCTCTGCACAGGGATGTGCATCATGCGCTACAAAAAAATTGGGTAACAAAGAGTTGCTGGAACATCCCGATGATAATGCTTCATGTAATATGCAGCCTCTATAACAACCTCTATGTATAACCATGCTAACATAGTCCAACCATGTGTCACTGACACCATCACCTCAATCTGTTGTCGCTTGGCTACCTCCTAATCCCTCTCTCCTGTCATAGCCTATACTCTCTACAACACCGCATCTCTCTCTATTGTCACTACAACCACCTGTTGTCGAGCCTGGTCTCGCTCAGTAGTAATAGCCAAAATCTGTTGGTGGGCATGGTCCCACTCACCAGTCAATGTTTGCACCTGTTGTTGTAGCTGCTAAATCTATGCATCTCGCGCATCTAGTGGTGGTGGTGGTCCTGGTTGCGGCTATACCTATGGTTGCACCTGTGGCTGCTAACCAACTAGATGAGCCCCTGAAACCTGTCCATCCTAGCCATCCTGGCCTCCCTGTCCCCTAGCTCTAGCTCCCCTACCTTGTGGTCTCCCTCTAGGAGGAGCACCTATTGGATCTGTAAGTTACCTGGGTGGGACGAACTATGCATCATATGCCAGAGTGGTCTACGCTACTAGTTGGCCCTGATCATATGCCCAAGGCTGGGCCATCAACTGTCAAAAGATCTCAACAACCTCTGAAGCAAGAATAGTCGGTCCCCATGTGGGAACCTCTCTAACTGATCTCACAAAAATGGCCCTGTATGCGTCATTGGGACTATCCTATACATCCCTGAATTGTTTGGCCATCCTGTCAAGGAGATATCTCTCGATCATCATATGCTCTCGACCCTACATGTAACGGGTCTATCTGGAAAAATATAACTGTTGAATATCATCAAACCATGATGGCATCTGCAACCATGGATGTCATCGGAAAACTATCATCTCATCTATAACCTGTCTCCACTATGGGAGCCCAATCTGTCTAGTGTGCCTTAGAGTAATGGCACCTCAATATCTCCAAATGACGAGATTGTTTGGCTCCACGTCTACCATCTTAACTATCAGTCGAAGCACGACAATGTGTTCCCATGCCCAAATGTGTAGTAGAGTAACCCCTGCTCTGATGGCTCTCCAATCGCAATAGACAAAATCATGCAAATCATGGTACAAGGAGGCTATCATCATAGGCCCCCACACAAAAGATTCCTCCTGTGTAGCATCTCGTGCCATGCCAAGCCCCATCCTGAGCTGAATCCTCTGCCACATTTGTCTGGAGCCACCAATCCAAAAATGATGGTTGCGATGATCAATCTAAAGGTCGGCACATGACCTCTATATGTCTCCAAATCAATATGAGATGTGACCAGGGCAATCTAGTCCATCTCCATCACCTCAAGGCATGCATCAAACTCAGCATCGATGTCGTAAATGACATGATCATTGTGAATTGACAAATGTAATATCCACCAAACATCCTCCAAGGTAATTGTCGCCTCCCCCATCGGAAGGTGGAAGGACAAGGTACCATTATGCCATCTCTTGCACAAAGCTCTCATCATCACCAAATGTGTGTTAATCACAGGTGCATATGCAATGTACCATAGGCCAATCTATCCTAAGTGCTCCTAGCGTAACTCTAACAGATCCCCTAATCTCTCCAAAACCGTGGGCCTGTGCTCCCTCAACATCAATGGTGTGAAGACCTCTAACACCCACAAAGCGCACAGCATCAAGAAATCATCAAAATTTGAAGTTGTTTGAAATTTTTGGCTCAGAAATCAAAATAGTGTCGCTATATTCAAAATTTTAAATAGCAACGCCCAATGGATTTCAAATTTCAAATTGGAAAATGCACTGCCAAATAAGTTGGCATCGCGATTTAGCTTCTAGTCTAACCTACCCCTAATTTATAAATCGGCAAGTGCATCGCCAAATAGGCTTGTGTTGCCATTTAAAATTAGGAAGCCTAGTTTTAAATCAAGAAATATGTCACTATACAAATATGCATCTCTAAAAATGAGTTGGGCATTGTCAATTTTAGTTTGGGCATCACTATATAGCAACGCTGCTAGAATCTAAATTTTAACGCCTAATAAATGTATCAAAATTTCAAATTTCAAATAAGGTTTTGAATCACATACCAGTGGTCCTATTCCAAGAAGTCGGTGGAACTCTCAAACTTGATCAGACATGTGCCCAAGAAGCTCTCGATGCACCATTTTATCGAAGGATCAAAGCTCAAATTGCAAGTATTCCTTAAGGTGTGAATGCACAAATGAATTGAAAGTGACCTCTTTTGGCCTATTTAAACTAGAAAACTAGGGATTTTTACCCTAATTTAACCTTGAAGATGGGTTTTATTATCATTATCACCAATTTTTCCAATCTGGACCTAATTTTGTATCATTTTTTGCATTTTTTGCATTATTCTTGCATCCTAGAGCTTTTCTGGACCCTTGGGGCCCAACTTTTAACCTTTGTCAAGAAATCAACCCAAATTTTGAAATTTATGCCTAATTTCTCGAGGGGGCAGGGAGTCAGCTTTATCCTTCCATTGGGGCATCTAAAAGATCAAAAAAAAAATATTTTTGATTTAGGCAGCATTTTTAATCCAAAAAGTGTTATTCTTTGAACCGAAGCAACAGGTACCTCACTTCAAAGAAGGGCAAAATGTAGACACTGAAAAAATGTCTTAATCAATGTCATACATTTAAATCAGATTTACTAACATCATTTCCTCTTTAATCCATCCTCTTTTCCCTTAATTGATTTAATTAGCCTAGCTAATTAATTAATTGCATCATTTTTCATCTATTAGCCTAATTAATTAAATTGGGTTAATTCATCTCTTTTCACACTAACACTTCATCTAATTAAATTAAATAAATAAAAATATTTAATTTAATCTCCTAAGTCATATTATTAATTAAATAACCCTAAGTTATTTAATTAAATATCATTTTTCCTCCCTATTTATTAAATCATCTAATTTAATAAATATCTCTTTTATTCCTCCAAATATCGTGAAGCCATAATAGTGGTTTACAATTTGATGGAGGAAGGAAAATTGAGAAAAAATGACCCCATGGCAAAAAAATTGGTTTTAGGGGTTCACATGAACCTACATGTTCGACCGAACCATAAAGGGGTTCGAGCGAAACCCATTAACTATTGGGCCCACATTTCCCGCCCAAAAAATAAAGGAAAAATGCATATTAGTGGGGGTTCGAATGAACCCTGGTTCGCTAGAACCCCCTGGTTCTAGCGAACCCCCTTTTTCCCTAATTTTTTAATTTGTTCACACAAAAAACCTAAAATTTTATGCTTTCAAGCTCCGGTTGAGGATGAAAATGGGGGAATATTTAGAAACCAAACTTGGAATCAAGTAGCCTTCAGAACGAGCTATCCAATGAATATAATTTTAGTATGTTTTGGTTTTATTATCTATCTATTTTTAAGTTTTATTAAATATAGGTTTTTCATAAAACAAAACTCTCTGTCGCACAAGTGGAAAAATAGAAGATTATAAAAAAAAATTTAAAAATATGAGTGCACCAGATATTGAAGTCCTTGATCCAACAAAAAAAAGAAGAATTTTGATACATACAGTAAAATTATGCGTTATACGGTCGCGCTATGTCTGAATTGTCATTTGATTGACTTCAAAACTTGATTAAAGAAAAAATATTCAATAAAAAACTATCTAACCAAGTGGAAGCACTAGATATCGGAGTTATAAATCTAAATTTGAAAGAATTGGAATTTTATCCTTCATGGAAAAAAGTTATGCGGTGTGCGTCAGATGGAGATGGAAAAAGAAGTGCAATCTAATTCCAAAAAAATTGAAAAAAATATTTTTAGAATCTACAGACAAAATATGGCAAGACTCTAGTTTGCATCATCTTCAAATTCCTTATGGTTTAATCGCTATAGGTGCCCGAATGTGGAGATTGTGTTAAAAAAAAATATATCAGTGACCAGTTTGGCCAAAAATTGTAAACCACTATTGTGGGATCACCCTACCCTAATTGCATAAATTAAACCTTGTTTAATTAACAATTAAACCTTGTTTAATTAACAATTAAACCTTGTTTAATTAACAATTAAACCTTGTTTAATTAACAATTAAACTAATTTTCTTCTGAGCAAAGGGAATATTCCATGTTATCCCCTTTTTTGCACAATAAAAACTTTGTTTTAATTTGTAAATTACCTTTTTCCTCATCCAAAAGGAATATTCTCTCTCCTCCAATCAACTCACTTGTCTTTTTGAACAAGCTAAACCTTCAACCTCTTGAGCAAGTTACCTTTGACTTGTGTGAGCAGGTCAAAAGTGTGTTTGTTTGAAGCAAGTGTAAACCCTTGATTAACTTTCATCTTGCATTCTCATCCATTGATGAGAATCCATGATCCATGTATCTCATCCCCTTCATCTTGAACCATTGATTAAGCTTTTTTATCTCAACCATTCATTCCTTATTTGCTCTCATATAAATAGGTCACTATTTGGAGACAAATGGATCCATCTTTCAATTGCAAACTTATGTTGTTGAATTCACTTGCATCCCTACTCTCAATTTACTCACTTGTTAGCTTATTTTTAGTTGATTTTTATTGCATAATAGCTTAGAGTATCCATTAATGGCTTCCATGCATCCATCTTAGTTTGAATATGAATTAGGGTTTTCATCTTTTAGCATAATTTTAGCTTAGATTAGCTTAGTAATAGCATAATTAGATCATTTGTAGAATAAAATTAAGGTAACTTAGCTTGCATCACATTCATTTTTATCATAATCTAGGTTTTCATACATCAATCACAATGGTTTCATCAATTCTTTTCCATAGAATCAACTGAAATAGGTTCACTAATCACGGGATTGGAAAAGAGTCACCATTCCACATCAACATGACACCAATTCCACAACAGGATAAGTTTTAGATGGATTAGAGTAGATGTTTTGAAAGCTTTTATAATTTAGTATGTTATATTTTGATAAAATGTTTAATTTCAATTTCATTTGAACGATCTTGTTGAGATTCGAGTATTAGTGTCTCTATTATGTTTCGATTCTTCATGGATCAAGCATAATTTGGCCAATGCTAATATTTTCCCATCACATAATGCATGGATCAACAAAATTAATTAGTATGATGTTCTCAATTAAGGTTTACAAGGGACAATGACAATGGGTGGGATTGGTGCAAATGGAGTTACCATTTGCACAAGGTGTTATCTAATGCCCAAGTGAACTAATGGACAACCTTATAAATCAATTAGCAATCAATTAGATTACAAAATGTGTAGTGGAAAGACAAAAATGCAAACCAAAGAAATTTTTAGATCCAAATTCCAATTGAAAAATATGCACATCTGTTTAGAAAGAATAAGGGGAATTATGTACAGAAAGTTTGCATGTGAATCTTTAAGTTTGTAAGTATTTATACTAAATATTATAGGTAGGCCACTAACTAGCCTCCTTGTAGATACTAACAAAGGTATAGTGCATATGGATGTTTGACACATGTGGATGGAAAGATAAAAATACAAACCAAAGGCATATTTAGATGCAAATTCCAATTGGTGAATATGTGCATCTATTTAGAAAGAATAGGGGAATTATGTATGGAAAGTATGCATGTGAATATACAAATTGTAAGTATTTATACTAAATATTATAAGTAGACCACTAACTAGCCTCCTTGTAGATACTAACAAAAGTATAATGTATATGGATGTTTGACAAATGTGGATGGAAAGGTAAATATACAAACCAAAGGAATATTTAGATGCAAATTCCAATTGGCGAATATGTGCATCTATTTAGAAAGAATAGGGGAATTATGTATAGAAAGTATGCATAGGGTGAAGCCACAATAGTGGTTTACAATTTGATGGAGGAAGGAAAATTGAGAAAAAATGACCCCATGGAAAAAAATTGGTTTTAGGGGTTCGAATGAACCTACAAGTTCAGCCGAACCCATTAATTATTGGGCCCACATTTCTCGCCCAAAAAACAAAAGGAAAAATGCATATTGAAGGGGGTTCACTAGAACCCCCTAGTTCTAGCGAACCCCTCTTTTCCCTAATTTTTGACCTTGTTCACACAAAAAACCTAAATTTTTACGCTTTGAAGCTCGGGTTGAGGATGACAATGGGGGAATCTTCACAAACCCAACTAGAATCAGGTAGTCCTCAAAACAAGCTATCCAATGAATATAATTTTAATATGTTTTGGTTTTATTATGTATTTGTTTTTTAGTTTTATTAAACATAGGTTTTTCATCAAAATGAAGGTCTATGTTTGCACATGTGGAAAAATAGCAGATTATCAAAAAAAATTGAAAAATATGAGTGCACCAAATATTGAAGTCCTTGATCCAACAAAAAAATGAATTTTGATATATAAAAAAGAAGTTACGCATTATATGGTCGCGCTATGTCTGAATTGTCATTGGTTTAACTTCGAAACTTGATTAAAGAAAAACTGTTCAATAAAAAACTATCTAACCGAGTGGAAGCACTCGATATCGGAGTTACAAATTTAAATTCGAAAGAATTAGAATTTTATCCTTCATGGAAAAAAGTTATGCATTATACAGTGTGCGTCACTTTTTTAAAATGTTGTTTTATGAAAAAAACTAGTTTTTGTGGGAGATGAAAAAAGAAGTGCAATTTGATTCCAAAAATTATGAAAAAAATATTTTTAGAATCTACAGACAAAATATGATGAGACTCTAGTTTGCATCATCTTCAAATTCCTCACGGTTTAGCTGCTATAGGTGCTCGAATGTGAATATTTAGTTAAAAATTAAAATTTCAGTGTCCAGTTTGGCCAAAAATTGTAAACCACTATTGTGGGATCACCCATGTGAATATATAAATTGTAAGTATTTATACTAAATATTATAGGTAGACCACTAACTAGCTTCCTTGTAGATACCAGCACAAGTATAATGCATATGGATGTTTCACACATGTGGATGGAATCACTCCAAGTGTCAAACACATATGATGTCATATCCTATAGCACATTGTTGCTAGCTATTATGTGTGTATGATGCCATACTTCATACCCATATGGTTCATATCCCATGTTTTAATGGTTTCTAGGAGTGACATCTCTTATGGTGTAGATGTCCCCGTGTGTCAGACACATATGGTTGAGCTAGGTATAATCATGTGTAGCCATGTGTAGGGCCATGCTATGTGTAGTTGTACACCACCATCGTGCATAAGGTGATGAATGAAGATGCATGAACAATGTGATACATGTATTGCACAATATTGAGTGCATTAATCAAGCTAATAAAACTAACATATAAGGTTGCAATTGAATCATTAGAATCAATGACAAGATTGTCAAAAGAATCATCAAGAATTTATCTAAACCTATATTTCAATTTATCTATCAATCTATAATATTTTGAAAGATGTTAAACATTATGAAAATTGATTGTACATATGATTTTTTATAGGTTTTCTTTTTCACCATAAAATAAACAACAAAGCTCAAACAAGATTTAGCACTAATGAGGCATTAGAATTCCGAAACACGTAGAACCAAACCAACCGCATCAATATTTGTCATAAAACAGGGAATAAGTACATTTTCCTTCTTTATCTCAAAGTTTTAGGCTGTTATTTATCCGAACTATCATGTGAGGCTTTGCTCATTCCCTTTTCCACAAATGACCATGCAAGCTTTTAACACTTTATAAGATTACCCCGTGTTTAAGAGCAAATTTATGTGTCTTTTCGCTGGCTCTTTCCCTAGGCATACATGTATTTCACTTCGACTTTTTCTTCTTCTTCCATTTGAAATGCCTTGATCAACTTCAGTGTAGTTACACGAGGAGAGCACATAAGGACTTGGGTTTGGGTCACACTTGGCACCTGCAAATTTTAAACATTGAAAAAACAAGTAAAGATAATAAATTCTCCTTTCTTTGAGCGACATCTTGAGAATTGATGATAATCATGGAGGGCAAGTGGAATCTTGTCTGCTTTTATCGTTGCGTGTGTTTGACAGGAAAACCAAGCATCCATACTTCCAATGCTAAGATTCTCTTACAGATAACTCCCTCCATAAGTACACGCTTTTACCCATAAATCCATGTGTTTATTTTTTTATTGTTTTTAGCTCACTTTCCCACCACAAAGGCTCATATCTATGTTGCCCAAGTCCATGCAAACAGAAGAAAACAAAATCATATCTCTGTCACCCTCTTTCTTCAAAACAGGTACTCAGAATCACATGGATGGAGTATGACAGGTTTCTCTTTTTAATATTTTGGCATTTTCGTTGTTTTATGCTAAGCAAATGATTCCTTTATATCCACACATACTTAAAATCAATTATTGGGTAGTTGGGCCGGTCAATATCAATATGTTGAGACAAATAAGAGGTGGATTCTTGTTATTCCAGCGCTTCCCAGAAGGTTGATGTAGTGATGCAAAAACAGTTTTTTACACTGTACTATGAAGAAATGTTTTTAGCCTCTTTCAACCTCAGACATCATGAAATGAATGAAGCCTTGTTGAAGAGTTGAAAATAAACATGCAGATTCCAGCAGGTTAAAAGGTGTTTAAACATAATTTATATGATTGTAGGTTGAATAGAAGGCTCCAACAACCTGGTGATACTAAGAAAGACTGTGTCCAACAGTTTTAGTACTGTTAATAAAAGATATAGCAAAATCTTGCTCAAGGGTTTAATGATTAAAAGAAGACAAAAGGTACAACTTGAGGAGGGTTATGTATGGATTTTAGGTATCCCCATCAATAATGCATCTACAATCACATTGAAATAATTTTGAGTAGGCCAATATTCCTGTTTCTTTTCTTTTCTACAGAAAAAAGAAAAGCAGCACACATGGTTTTTGGACCATTATGGATATGTTAGGCATTGCTGACATCTAATAATATGTTTTTAATGGATACATGTATTGACTGGTGATACCATTGAAGTGAGTGTTGATTGAATATCAATTGAACTCAACTTTTATAAAGACTAGCAGAATTTTTTTCTCTTGCTACCTACTGCTATCTACATTAGTTGATTTTACTGAAGGAGACATGCAGATAAACAATCTTCTATCATGACATTAATATAAATTGCTTTTTCATAACTGTTACAAACAAAACAAAAGAGATGCAGACTTAAAAGATATTTTAAAGAATTTACCATCTGTATAAACTGTGGAATCCTTTTTCATAATCAAATAATAGAATTGTTTTGGCTGCTTGTTCCACTTGCTTAGGCTATTATTAGATGTGTAAACCTATCTCTTTCATAATTACATATGATCCGGTTTAATAGAACGTTTTAAAATTTGATTTCATACTAATAGAACGTTTTAAAATTTGATTTCATACTAATAGATGGGTCTTACTGAAGAAAGAGTCTAATTTGAGATGAGTCAAATAAATGAAATCTTAAAACGTTCTGTTTAAACCCGACCATATTTTTATCCATAGAAATGTGTATGCATGCAAACAAACCAACCCACTCAAGATGAACTCTATATATATTAAGAAAACTGCACAAACATCATACCAATTCGACAACAGCAGTTCGGATGTGTGGATCTACATTCATCAAATAGACGGACTGATAATTCATACATTAATTTTGAACCATTGTAATTACATTCAAGAGAGATTTTGCAGCCAACCTTATTCCGTTCAGCCTCACTGAACAAGGTCCCATTAAATCCAATCTCACCCACATAATTTCCAGTCTCTACTACCTACTAAACCAGAAACTACTGATACGACATGATTCAAAAGCCCCACATATAATTATAATAATAATAATACATTTATTCTAGAAACCTTCTCTTCCTTTCCTCTCTACCGGCGGCACACAATACCACGACCGGCCGCATTGCCACTGCCGCATGATACCCCGGGAAAGCCCTCAGATCCGTCAAGCCTCGACTCCAATTCCTCACCAAACCTCGAAACCTTACAGTCCGTACCAAAGAGATGCGACACAGCAAACTTCTCCTCCCCTCCCATGATAGGCATTGCCACGCCCACCTTCACGGGGCTCTTATACCCAGCAGAATACGTCTGCCCCAAAACGCCGGTAACTTGTGGGCTGAGCTCAAAGAACTTAAAATTCATCTCCAAGTGCGCAAAACAGTCGTCCTCCGTAATATCATAGCCATGAACCCTCGACTCCTCGGCCGTGATGGGAACAACCCGGGCCGTGAGGCTGAAAATGTCAGCCACCTGCAGTACTACAGCATTAGCATTCTGGACCCGGGTGATCTTCACTCGGCTCGACGGGTCCTCCCATTCGGCCCCCTTACGGCTCGCGAGAACGACGGTTTGTCCGTCCAGGATGAGAATGAGCTGGTCCAAGGCGCTGTCCCAGCGGGCGACTTTGTTAGCCCCGAGGTAAAGCTGGTGCGAACCGAAGCGCACACCAATAGACTGTACCCACGTAAAGTCGCGCTTCAACCCGCCGGTCTTGCTCTTGCCGATAAAGTGCCCGTTGATGTGCAGGCCCGGGTCGGAGACAAGGCAGAAGTCGCGGTCCTTTTTGCCGTGGAAATAGAACATAATGCCGTCCCCACCTATGAACCGCGGGTCCTGGCACACCGCACCCGGCTTGTCACAGGCTGCAGACAAAACTATACATATTAGACAGACACACAAAATTTCCTAGGAGAACAATCTGTTTAATCTTGTTGTAAGGATTCAAAAAAAAAAATTGATTGCTTACCGCAAATGGGCTTGCAGAGCTTGCAGTCGACTTCGCAGACCCTGGGGCAGCCTGGAGGACAGGCATGCGCAATTCCATAGCAGCTTCCGTAGTAAGGATCTTCACAACTGGCCTTCCATGCCCTGGCTTGGGCTGCAACTACTGCAGAGACCATTATAAACAGAGCCCATTTTGTCGACGCCATTGTGGATTTTGTGGGCCGAACTTTGTAATTGCTACAGGTATTGTGCAAATGGGTTCGTATCGTGGATTGTGCAAATGGGTTTGTATATATGAGAATGGAGGGCAACGAAAGTTTCATGCACTGTGCGTTATCAGGACAGAGAGAGTTAAGAGGGCTTCACGTGTAGCCCATTAAACGTCAGAATTTAGGTGGCAGCAAGAGGACGTAGCTTGTCGATCTGTCAGGCCGCCCACATGAGGTCGGATTGGGAAAAATCATTGGCTTCTTGACGCCTATTCTCTTTTGTCATACAGCTTTAATATTTATATTTTGGATCCAATGTTGTTTAGGAAACACATGATGTTTATGTTCACCTTTAATCTTTCTTATATGATTCCAAATGTAAATGTTATAAAATGTAAGAAAATTGCATTTGTTTGTTTTTTCATTAAAACAAGAAAATTATATAATTAGTCTTATAAATATATATATATATATATATATATGAAAATACTAAAAATTGTAACACAACAATTAAAATTAAATTGAAAATTATTAAACATAATTTTAAAAATAACAAAACAATGTCAAGATAAAGAATAAAATGTAAATATAAATAAGAAAGGAGATTGGAAAGAATAAAATTTTTAAATTAATTTTGATTTTCTTGTTCTTTTTAGCTTTTTTCTTCGCATGATGATTATAGAGTGTGATCTTCTCGTAATGATTAGAGAGTGTGATCTCTCATAATGATTATAGAGTGTACTGCGAGATATTTTTAAAAACTCATGTAAAATTAAATTCAAGAACTTTCTTTCTCAAAAAATGTTAATTTAGAGGAGGAGTTATATTTTTTAAAACCCAATTTATGTTCAAAATCGTACAAAGGAACAAAGTAAAATTAGGAAACTTCACTCAAGAAAAACATTTAAAAGAGAATATAAATAATTGAAATAAGTTTTATTGAAATGAATTATATGGAATAGATGTTTAAGGTCCAAATGGTTATCAAAAAAGAATTAGTTAGAAGTCTTTAGAGATTATCTACTAATTGATTGGTACTAAGTGTTTGTTAGCATGTAATTTAGCTTTCAATCTCTATACACCTATAATTTCATTGACACAATAGATAAATTCAAAACTTAAATTTGGCAATCGATCCTACATGCAAACAAAATTTTCACAATGATTCTCTATTCAAGCTTGCCCTTCAAATCTTAAGATATGTTTTATTATAAAAAAATTATGTATAAACTAAATACATAAACTAGGATAATTTTATAGAAATTTTGATAGCCTAACTAAAATCTCTCCTTTTGTGTGATACAATTTTCTAATTAATCAACAAGTAGGGGATTATTAAAAAAAAACTAATAATAGATTGCTTAATTTAGAAAGACTTTTTTTTATGGAAGATTTTATAGATCGCAAAATCATTTTGCTATATGATATGAAAACATGAGTCTATGATGATACATCTTTGGCTAAGAGGTAAGGACTAAGGGGTATCTATTCTACCAAACCAATGAGACACAATCTTGGCCTCATCCCTTATATATCATATTTATAGGGCTTTGAACTTAATTGATAGGATAATTAAGGAACATGTACCATCACCTTCATCAATTATGTTCAATCAATTACACTTTCATATTAAGAAAAATATTACTAGCAATCGCACCTTGGTGTCCAATGGGTACGTCGAAGAGGTGTGGTAGAATGAGAGAGAGGGGGTAAGGAGATAGAGATAGAGAGGAAGGTAAAGATAGAGATGGAGAAGGAGATGGAGATGGAGAAGGAGATGGAGATGGATAAGGAGAGGGAGAGATAAAGAGAGATGAGAGAGGGATGGATAGAGATAGAAGATATAAATATAAGGAAGGAGAGAGGGAGAGATGAGAGAGGTAGCGATAGAAAGATAAAGATATATGTAGAAAGTGATCTAAAGAGAGAGGTAGATAGAGGGAGATATAGAGGGGTAGAGAGAAATGGAGAGATGGAAAGATTGAGATAGAGTGAGAGATGAAAAAAATATGGAGAGATACAAATTGAGAGACAAAGATATCAATATAAAGGTCTAGGAAGAGTGAGAGTGAGTGAGAGAGAGAGAAAGATCGATGGATAGAGAAAGGGAGACATGTGTAGACATAGAGGGAGAGAGAGGAAGATGGAGATAAATATATAGAGATATGGAGAGAGGGAGAGGAGAGAGATAAAGATATTTAGAGAGGTAGGGAGATAGAGAAGAAGATATAGGGAGAGATAGGGAGATATAGATGTTGAGATAGAGTGATATTAAAGAGATAGAGATATAATGAGATATAGAGATGTAGAGAGAGAGAGTAAAGATAAATAATTGGAGATGGAGAGAAGGAGATATAGAGCTCTGGAGAGAGAAAAAGGAGAAGATAGAGAGAGGGAGAGATAGAGACACATAGGAAGAGAGGGAGAGAGAGAGAGAGAGAGGGAGCAAGGGAGGGGGAAATAGGGAGAGATAGAGAGGGGGAGCTAGAGTGAGGGGGGAGAGAAAGGGGGAGAGAGAGAGAGAGAGAGAGAGAGAGAGAGAGAGAGATAGGCGAGATAGGGAGGAAGCAAGGAAGCAAGGAAGGGAGAAATGGGGAGAGATAGAGAGGGGGGCTAGAGTGAGGGGGGAGAGAAAGGGAGAGATATATAGGTAGCGGAGGGAGAAGATTGTTTTCCTCTCTCCGAGTCTCCTCTATCTAGATATCTATCTTATCTTTCTCTCTTTCATTCTCTCTTTTTTTCATTGTATATGTCTCCTATCCCCTCTCTCATATTTTCTATCTTATTTTTATTTTTTATCCTCCTCTCTCTTTCTTAATCTCTACCTAATATATATTATTTAATATAAATATAATATAGATTTTATGTATTTAACATAAATAACAAATATGTAAAAAATAAATATATATAACATAGTTAATATAATATATAATTTTATCATATGGGGTGGTGGGCCTAGTTATATTAGCTAAAGCATCTTGTTGTAGCAAGAGGTCACACGGTCTAGTCTCCCCACCATCCCCATGGTGTCAAAGGGCATGTCGTACATGATCCTAAATACAATCTAATCCAGAAACGTGTGCAACAAGTTAATCAATATGGATTGTGAAAACTTGATATCATTAAATATTTTTATATTAAAAATATAATAAAATAATTATAGTTATTTTATATGTTATTTTATAATATATAATATTAATAGTATAATTTTGAGTTTCTATAATATATAATATAATTAATATATATTATAATAAAATATTATATGTAATTTTTTATTTAGTAAATAGAATAAAATAATTATAATTTTTTATTTCTATAATATATAATATATAATATACTTATATAATAGAATCATTAATAAAATATATTGTATTAATAACTAAAAATAATACAATATAATATAAGATATTTTATAAATATATATTATAAATATGTATTATTAATAATTACAATAGACAATATATTATAATAATATATTAATATTTGTGGGTGGCAGGGTGGGCCCCCTCTGCCCCTCAAATAGCCAACTGACAAGCTATCAAAGAGGGAGGACCTGAGGAGGTGGATGGGGCGTGCAAGGTGACCGATTAGTGGCAACGCCACATCATTCCAAGCCCTCTCCAAATTGACGGCAGGGGGAGGAAGGGAATAAATTAAAGATTGATGCCCATTAAATCAAGGGTGTCCTCGGCATCGTCAAGGGGAATGAATGACATAGGAATCCAAGCAAAAATAGCTCGACACGTAAGGCATGACAATTATGAAAGCGTAAGCTTTCAGGCCGAGTGGCAATCCACTTCACATGAGGAGATAGATGTATTAAGGTTGAAGGCTGAAGGTCGTCGTAGGAGAACATCATGGCAAGGACGAACGCTCACTTCGCCATAATTTAGATTTGTGCATAGAGGCTCAGCCTTACAATTCACGGGCTTTCAAATGATCTGATGAAGTTATTCTCACTATCTGGTTTTCAAATTTTGTTTTGTTTTTTGTTGTTGTGCAAGGAACAGTCACCAAAAGAGCTGCAAATGGCAAGGTCGAGCAAGTCAAAATTCATTATCTCCATTTCGACGGGGGGAATGGAATGTTTCAGTGTTGATACACCAGTCTCCTTGGTAGCAACGAAGAGACAGATAGCCTTTCGGGAGATTACGGATCAAAGGCTAAAGCGGATTCTGCTCGACGACGACCCCCTGACAATGGTAGCAGTCAAAATGGTTTTAGGCAAAGGACATCTGGAAAGAAAGGAATATGCGAGAGACAATGCTCACATCTCCTCTCGATTTCTAGAAGTGATTCTGGACCTAGATTTCCCGAAGGTGGAGGCAAAGGTAATGGTGGAGCATCTTTTCTGAGGCGACTTGCTAGGGGGCTTAGAGAAAACACTAAAGGCATCCTTCAAAGGCAAAGGGATACCGCGGCCCGTAGACCTGGATCTCCTCTGGGAGTCAGACGATGCAGTCAAAGTCTTCCCCTTCATCTTAGACATCAAGGGGCCAGAACTGATGAGGCATCGAATGGTAGCGGTCATGGCTGCCGAATTCCTGAAAAGGAAGCTGAGGCTTGTGATGGCGGAGGGGACGGAATGGGTGGAAGACTTCACTCGGTTTGCAGAACTAAATGGCTTTATGTGAGGCTTGGCCTCTGTGTTTTAAGTGTTTGAATGTTTAAAATTTTGTGGCTTATCAAAATTTTGGATGGTTTTTTAGTATTAGCGTAATGGAAATGTAAATTGGTTTTGGTCGGACCAGGCTCGGCCTCTAATCTTAATTTTTTGCATCCAAAATTATAGTAGACAACTTTTCGAAGCTCTGTAATGGGATTGCAAATTTTGTAACGGTAGAAAGTTGCCCCGAGTTGGAAAGGGTAGCTGATAGGCTCAGAGTCCAGGAAGGACTGTTATCTCCTGCTTAGCAGACGCATGTATATCTTATTAAAATCAATACAAATCCCACCTTACGTATCAAAAAAAAATAATATATTAATATTTATTTTTTGAATTAAATACATTAATTAATGAATGTTAAAATTTACTATTTAGATAAATAAAAAATTAAAATTATATATTACTATTTATAAAAATGAAACATTTCGTTATGTATATATAAATTTTAAAATATTATAATTTATATGTAAAAAGAAGTGTGTGGACAAAGGGAAGCGCTTGCCCAATCAAATAAATAATTAAATGTGTAAAAAGCACCCTAAATTAATTAGGCCGCAATTGTTGGCAATAACAGTTAAATAGCGGCTATCTTGTTGCAGAAAAATTGGAAATAGATGTCCCAAGCTCAATATTTACGGCCCTAGTGGTTGAATTATCACATGAAAAGTGGGCGGCCTGGAAAAGCAGTGAACGGAAAATCGAATGGCAAGCAAGCCTTCAATCGTCTTGCACACCTACCAAACGCTCTCGACCGTTGATTGTTAAAATTAACTTGCTTCATTTCAAATAGGTAACGTCTTCGATGATATTCCAAAAACAAAAAATAATATTTAACGTACCTTTCCACTTGAGAACTAAGAGGCCGGCTACCCCACACTTCCATTTACATTAACTTTTCTCACTTGCAGATAAATATTTACTTAGAAAATACCTAAATAAGACGAGCTAAAAACATACTGTCCACAAGAATACCGTAATGCAAATTATTCACCATCATACCGCGTCCGGTTAGGCCACTTGTTTTGTATCCTTAGAATCACGTAACTTGGGGTACAGCTCATCATACAAACCAAATCCAGCGAGACCTTATTTGTACCGTTGGAATTTGCATAACCATGCCAATTCTCATTTTGGGTCCATTGTCCTGAAATATCTTAATAGTGGTGATAAATTGATTCTTTTGGGGGTTAAGTTTTATTTTTTTAAATATATTTAATATAATTAATTTTATTTTATTTTTAATTATATGTATTTTTATACATCTACTATTATTTATTTATTATATTTATGTGTGTATATATTTGTAAATTTATTATAAGATTTTTTTTTTATATAGTAATTTTGTGTAAAGTCATATTTACCTATTCATCATTATTATTGTATCACGCATATGTTCACACACATATCCATATATTTATTCTTGAAATTTACACCTTATTATAGGTCAAGCATGTGGCACACAATATTTATCACAACACCAAATTAATTCACAAATTTCAAAAATTCAAATTCAAACTTTGTCAACTTCAATCTTTTCACTAGCCATTAGGAACCGACTTGGTATATGTATGCATAAATAATTGCTACATCTTGGTATTTAAAAACACTTATTGTATAGTTTGTCCATAAAAAAAATATCAACTTATCATTTATAATAATTAATTAAATGAGGGGAATCATCCTAGGAACACTACAATTTGGAGCAATAAAACAAACACATTTGTATCGATACTTGTATTTAGGAAGCTTACATGTTTGAGAGTGCTACATTTGATCATTAGCTCAAATTCATAAAGTCGCTTCTTTAAGAAGGTTAACCAACACAATAACTTGACTCTTGTAATTCAATAACTTCCCAAGGATGTTTTCAATACCACTAGTCCTTGCATATCTTGATACATCATTGGTTGAGGAAAAACATTATAGAAGTGTACAATGAACTAGCTTAATGTCACATGTTACAAGATCAATTTCATGGATTAGGTCATTTACAAGGAGCTCAAGTTTGATCTTGCAAGCTTACATACTTGAACCATAAAGGATTTTAAGAATGTTGGTATTCTACAATAGAGAACAAATTAAGAGAATTGATTTTTAGGTATTGATGAATTGGTACCATGCAAAGCCAATTGTAATGCCAAAAATTGCACCCTGTGCAATTTTGCATTACATAACCTCCCATTTAGTCTAATGAAAGTTGATAATGCAATTCCCCCTTTTCCTAACTTTAATCTCCCATTTAGTCTAATTAAAGTTGATAATGCAATTCCCCCTTTTTCCTAACTTTAATCTCATCCCTAACCCCTTTATTTTCAGTTGTCTGAGTGAACTTTTGTTGCGGACACTAGCACAACACATAGACATTTGTGTGCCACACAAATGTCCCCAAAAGGTTCCTTCTTGCATATTAGTCGTTGAGATGTTACAGTTCCTTCCTGCCCATGAATCATAATGCCTTTGTGGCTTGTAAACGCACTGAAAATTCCCATTTGCAAGCCTTTTCACCATTTTAACCTCTCACTCTTTCAAGTCCTTCAATCTATCTTTTCATTATACCCATTATATTCACACTAGCTCATCTTCTACACCATTTTCTCTCATTCTTGCAAGCTCTCTCACGTCTTGGCTTTCTACACCAGCACTTTGGCTCTCTTGGCACATCTTGGGTGTTGCATACTCTCCTTCGACATTACTAGCTTGCTAAAGGGAGTGTAACTACATCCTTTCTCATTGCATTAGATATCATACATTGTTATTCTAGCTTGTCTATTTAGATCTTTGTGAACATAATTCTATTTTCTTCAACTTTTCTATTTTATTTCATCTATTTATATATATGGTTGTCCATAAAGGTGGAAACACCTATGCGGGTGCTTGACTGAGGAAAACCCCTAGAAAACAACCCCAACATTTTTCCTATTTTGTGTGTGCAAGTTTTATAGTTGGAGCATTGTTGGAGGATTCATTGTATGGACCTCTTGTGAGTTCTTCTCTTCTTTTTTGTACCTCATTATTTCATTTCATTTTGTTTAATATATGGATATTATTTCCTTTCCTATTTATTTTATTATTTTATTATTTTACCATGCATTTAAGATTTTAGTCACACAGTAGATAGTAGGTTCTTTTTTCTTTCTTTTGATAAACTTTAGTTTCGAGCCGTACAAGACTATAGCATGCCACAAGGATGTCGGTGTGCTACACTATCGTCCTTGGCTGAGATTTTGTTGGTTTATCTGAAAAACCTATAAAACCTGCTCTTTTGGTCCCTAAAACTCTTATCCTTTAATTCATTATAAAACATAAAATATAAACGCTCTCCCTTGTTCATCCTTGTCACCTGAGCTTTTGTCCTTGAGGTAGTCAAGGAATGGTTGCCCTTAATAGGGAGGGTGTCAAATTTCCTCCTCTACATTTTGGTGAAATCGATGTGAACTATCCTTATCCTAATCTTTTGTTGAAAATTTTCTTCTCTCTTGTCTAAATATTTTCTAGACCGAGTGTTGTGACGCTTTTAAGAGTTTCACAACCCAATCTACTGCTTCCAAACATGTAGTTTGAAGAAGTTATCGACATCTAGATATGGGTTCAAGGAGATAGTTTAGTCCACCCCATTTCAATCCTAAGTTTGATCAGTTCACTATAGGACTCTCACCTAGTTATACCCCTTCTTTTGATTTTGATCATCTTTTAATAAAAGTTCAAGAAAGTCCCTAACCAAGCAACCCTCCTGCTAGCTCTTCCTATCCCATAGATCATGAGTCCACTCTAAGGGTCCCCTTTAAGCAAGTCTAGTATTTAGATGAGAGGTTAAAAGAGTTTGAAGATTTTCTAAGAAAAGATGATACATACACTCAAGTTACTCCTCTCATTTATGGTTTGAGGGATCTACTTATCTCATACCATAGAGGTCTTGAGTTACTTCGAGGGATAGCTAACATAGTAGAGACCAATGTCCCCTCGTACACTTCTATTTTGGGTAATCCTCGTGATTTCCAATCAAAAATCTCTAGTACATAGTTGTATGTTCTAATATTGGGACTATTCATGCATATGGTAGACATTGGTCTTTCTATTCCTTCTTTCACCACTACTGATAATACCAATATTGTTCCTTTAGATGGTCCTAGATTCAAAGTGAACCGTGTTCCTTTGGTATATAAGATCCCTATATCCAGAACCTAAGCTTCTACCCCTTAACTAGTCAAGATTCGTTAATTGATCTCGTCTTGAATGATTTGTTACAAAACATGGGATGGATACAATCTCAATTGGCTAGCCTCACTAGCTCTACCTCTCAAACCACATTGCAACCATATTATTGCCACAATCCTTTAGTCCTCACCATTATGAATGCTCCTATCCCTCAAGGGATAGAAATTCCTAAGTTTGATAAGTACAATGGTAGGGGTGACTCACAGATGCATATTTCACCCTTTACTAGCACATGAATTGATTTATTCCATCAAGATGCTTTGTTAGGAAAGATTTTCCCACGATCCCTTAAGGATGTTGCATTGGAATGGTATTGCTCACTTCCTGACAACACCATCTTTTCTTTCAACCATTTGGTTAATCAATTCTTACAACAGTTTCAAGTGAACATCGAGTTGAAGATCACTTTTATTGATCTCATCCGTTGTAAGCAAGGGACTCATGAAAAAATAACTAATTCCATTGCTCAATACCAATCCTTTTTCTCCCAAATCTCTTACACCCTACTATATTTCAATGTTTAGTGTGTGTTCATTGGAAACATGTTGTATGTGTTGAGAGAAAAAGTCCTCCTAATGAAATACCCTTCCTTTGCCCATCTTTGTGTTGCATTTAGAGAAAACCAATAGAAGGTGATGTAGTATGAGGGTCCCTCCTCGTCCTTCCATCCTAATAATTGGTTATCTGTGTCTATTTTTGGAGAGTCTAAGAGAAACAAAGTAGTAGCGAATGTGGTTTTCGATCCTACCAAAAAGAACTCTATGAGATGAAATAGAATATTCACAAAACTATCTGAGTCTTATACTAATATTCTTGAGAAAATAATAGAATGTGGCTTAATCTCTCTCCCAAAAATAATGCCACTATCTAAGCCTTATCTAAGCTAGTATGATGCATAAAAGTTTTGTCAATACCATTGGGTCCATGGTCATGATACCGAACATTGTGTGAGTCTTAGACATGTCATCCAAGACCACATAAATAATGGTACCATCTGACTCGGTGGTAAGAAACAAAATTCTAATAAATCTATAGCTAAGCCTAATGACCATCTACAAATATACATAAATCCTTTGGTATTAGGACATAATAACCTAGCCATAATAACCCTGGACATAATAACTCTGTAATAATAACCCAAGGACAAAATAACCCATGGATAGAATAACCCATGGTCAAAATAACCCATGGATAGAATAACCCATATATAATTTATAAATTTTGTTTTCCTTTCTCTATATTATTACGGGGATATTTTCTCCATGGGTTATTCTGACCATGGGTTATTTTGGCTTGGGTTATTATGACCCTGGGTTATTTTTTCCTTGGGTTATTGTGACCGGGTTATTTTGTCTAGGGTTATTTTGGCTAGGTTATTATGTCCTATAACCAAATCCCTTTACTTCACATTCTACTAACTTCCTAACAGATGCTTCTTCATTTGCTAATCCTAGCCCTTCTGAATACATGAACATGGTCTTATTCACTTCTATTCCTCCTTCAAGTTATGTGGAAAAAATTGTTGACATTACATGAACACACCGCATGACTTGCCTTTGAACATGGAACATTTTTTGTTATACGTCTCAGCTCAGGTCAACGGAAACATCATAATCAGTGTTATGGTTGACCCTGCTAGTAGGGTTAATGTCATTACAAAGGAGACCATTTTTATCAACAATTTACATAAGGAGAAGTATGAGGAGTCAAATACCACTATTTGTACTCATGATCTGGATTTTTTGTTCCTCATATTAGTTCTATCTCTTTGTTGGTCCTTGTTGGACCTAAGTTTGTTGATACCTCATTTTTTATGATTCCAGAAAAAGACCTATTCAAGGTAATACTAGCCATTCCATGGCTAGTCTCAATGAATGTGGTCGCTTCAACTGTCCAAAAATGTCTAAAATTTCTCCATGGTGGCATAATACATACTATCCAGGACACTGGGTATAAACCATTTATGTCACATGGTCGGGGCTTCTCTTTAGGTCATTTTTGGCCTTCCCCTATTGGACCTTTACCACCCTATGAAGACTTATTCTAGATGGCCTATTATAGGTACAAGATGGGATTCGTGGCCCCTAATGTTCTCTTTTCACCTTCTTCTCATATGATTTCCATGATGCCCTCTATGTGTGTGCAGCAATGTGCCTTGTCCTATACACCTTCCACTTAAAAGGCTAAGGACAACTAGGATCTCTCCCTTAGACCTTCTCCTTATTCTTCCTCTACAACTTCACAACCCTCTATGGTGTCCTCAGTTCCTTCTATTGTGCCTAGCACAAGAAAAGGAAAGATGCCCATGTTGTAGAAATCTAAACCGTGTCTTCCAACTCCCAATTTTTTCCACTATTCCTCAACCCACCCTTTATGGTAAGGGAAGAGAACCTCTATTCACGTTTATAGTTTTCTTCCTTTTAGTTTATGTCTTTTAACATTTCAAGCTGCTTATCTCATAAACAATAATGAACCTTATATATCTAAATTATGTCCTTTATGCATCCTAAACCAGACTTTACCATGTGGAAATATAATTATGATATGATGATGTTTGCATGGATAAATGTGTGAAGTTTTATGAAATTCAATATGATTATGTGTTTAATTCATGATTGTTAATAGTGTGTATACTTTAGATAAAACTAATCTCTTGCGGCTAGAAGAATTGTAACTTGTAGCAATTGAAGAGCTCAACCTTTAGCTAAAGGATTCCAAGTAGATTACAGGGGAGAGACCAAAACACTGAGAACATGATAGTTACAGAAAATGATGGAAGCAATCATTAAAGTGGTCAATCGTGAGTCACTAGATCATCCAATAAGATGACATGAGGAAGAATAAGTCTGTATCAATAATGAATCCAACATGATAGTTTTTACAAATCGTGTCTCTATCAAACTGTTAGGGCAGAGTTTCAATTCTATTTTCTTCTTTTGTCTTTTTTAATTATAGGTTTGGTTGCAAAGACTATTCCTCTCCCTATTTTGAAAGAGAGTGGACATCTACATTCAGTTTTTTGTTTTTAGTCCTTGTGCAAATAAAACTCCTCCTAAACCTATATATTTGGATCTGGTTGAGGAGCAGATCTAATTAGAGGATATATTCTGGGATAGTTCTATTTTTTTTTACATATAAAAATTCATTTTTATTTTTCTATTATTCAATTGTAATGGATATGCACTCATGGATTAGATATTTATGAAGATTCTTGTCATGTTGTGAGAGCTCAATTATATACAATAAAGATGTTCCAGTTTACTATTATGATTAGTTGATTCAAGTAGCACATATTTTATTTCTCCTATGGTTACAAAAACTTGAGCAAGGGCCACTTGAGGTACTATTCACCCACCTTAAATTTTGTTATTAGATTAGAAGATTACATTGTTGTATTCATTTCAAGTATATTCTTAATTACATGTCAAATAAATAAGAAGATGTCAAATAATCCTAAAATGAGGATCCACCCTTAGTTGAGGATCCACCTATTGATGAACCTCTTAAAACCTTTGTGCATGTGTTGGATAGAACCTCCACTCCCTAGAAGAAGTAATTGAATTATCCCCAATCCAAAAATAAATAAATAACTAAAAACCTATTAGGTCATTTAGAAATGGAAGAAAAAATGTATCTCCTATTATTCCAAGTGTTCAGAGGCCACCATTTGGTTTCGTATCCACAAGATTAAGGAAATACATTATCTCATAACAAATTTGAAGAATGGTCTATCCAAATCAAGCCCCTAACTTTCTAATCAAGAGTATCAAAGGGATAGAAGGGAACAAATAATGAAAATTTTAAATATGTGACCTCAAGAAAAAGTCACCTTAAAAATGTATAGGGGCATAAATATTGTCCATACTAACAAAAATAGGACTATTTGAATCAAAATATGTACCCACCAAATATATAAAATGTTTACTCACTAGCCAAGTAAAAGGTGTAATTTGATGAGGTTCCTATAGGTAGGATAACCATCTTGCAAAACCATTAGCTCTTAGATATTGATAGATGCTATCTTTCTAGAGCACAAAAGTAGTTAACTTTTTCTCAACAAGGAAATTAGTTTCCTAAAGGAAATAATTTTAAGCATATGGATCCTAATAAGTTCTCATATATCCTTATGATGATAAGTGTTTCCCAAACCCCTTGCATTCCATTATAGAACTATAAATATTGAGAAATAGAAGATTAAGAATCTAAAGTGTGAATGACCTCATATTTAGCTAGTATCTCCCCTATCTTTACCACTTTGGAGACTTAATATTTACCAAATTTTAACATTTTTTTTTTGCATCCCTAATGGAGCATGATTTTTCTTCTTAATAATATCCTTATTTCCATCTTTAGCAACAATATCTTGAAGATCTTTTGGCGCAATCCAAAAAAAAATTAAATGGAACAACTATCAAAGTTAGAACTTAAAAATTTAAACCAATTTCATGATATCCATCTAATTTTTCAACTTGACTTAGAAAAAGAAAATTCCCTTCCCTAGATAAAACTTGTATATTAGAATATTTTTAAGCTTGTGGAGGTGGGAGTAAGGTACAACCAAGGAGTACCAAATCCTAATTAGAAAGATTCTTCTCAATCAATGTAGAAACAAGATCCTCAGAGGTTTGTAAAATATCAAATCTATTATTAGATTGACCCTTTGTTATTTTTTTGATGTGTCTCATTCCTTCTCTTATTACAAGACTTCACTAGAATAAATCCATTTGGGTCAGGCCCCTTTATATGAGTTAGTGATTTCTCTTTTACATTAGTTTTAGTTGTAAATACCTCCAGTGGGGGTAAATAGTATATGATATTTTATTTGGGAAATTTCTATAAAGACACCAATAAGCATGACATATGCAACATCTAAAAGGAAGAGCATCATGATTTAACTATTCAACACATACTTCCTATTCTAATCTCTATAGGATCATGGAAATGAACATTAATATCAATTTCCACACAAACATGAGTGAAATAAATTATATTTTCCTCAAGTGTGTGATGAGAAGGGCCTAAAGGTTTCCCAAGGAGAGACATAATAGAATGTAAAATATTTGGGCTCCAAATTAGCATTAGAAGATGAAGAAGAAAAACCTAGAATAGAATCTTAGACAAGAGCTCTTGATGTTAGAATAAATCATAACAGAATTACACTTCTATTGTTTATTTGTCATTAAGCATTAAATAGACATCAATAAAAATTGTTGACAATCCCATTTCATTGTCAATAGGTTTAGTTTGTTGTCAATCTCCTCAACTATTTTATAGGAATATTGTTGAGTTTTTTGCACTTATAAATTTATAATTTATTTATGAATAAATAAAAATTGAAGTCTTCTCTATTGTTTCATATTTTAATATTGTATCAAAGCTATCATTTGAGTGGGGAGTTTCATCCATTGTTGTTTAATCTACAACATCTAGACAACATCCATTGTATATGCATAAGAAATTTTTATTGTGCACTCTATTAGTTGTCCAACATCTTGAGTTCTATTTTTCTATTGAGATGGGATTGACTTCTTTGCATTGTAGTTAAACAGTATGATGTAGAAGAGATCACTAGTGTTCAGGTGTGAAGAATTTTGAAGAAGGAATCTTAGTTTATTGCAATGTAAAGAAGATAAAGGGTTTTCATAAGAATGTTTCCTTGTTGTATGATTTTCACTTAAAAGGGGAAAGAGAATGTCAAAAAAACTACCTATAACATACTAACCCTTCAATGAAGTAAAAATTCCTAAGTTTTCACCTTGCGGGTAAATAAACTATGTAACAACCAATTACAATAAAAAAAATATTTTCTTTATTGATAATTTACAAACAAAGATGCATAACATAATACAATAAGTATTTCATTTCATTACAATAATTTCATAAGTTACAACAATAAAAGAATGCATGCATTTACATGCATAGCTCAATGAGCTTTGGAACAAATAGTTGTAAGATAGTTCAGGATCCTTCCTTTCAAATCTTGGTTCTTTTGTCCCTTGTTGTGGATGACAAGCATCATTCAAGCACTTCTCCTCCAACCACAGACTCTTAATGTGGTCCCCCACACATCTATCATTTCATAGATGGGACTTCCCTTCAATGAAGAGATTGGTAGAGTAGCTGAATAACAACAACCAACTAAGCATAGTGTTTTTTCCACATAACTATAACTTGTAATCCCACAATCTAGAACTAGCATGTAATACTGGATCACAGTGAACTGATAGTGGAGCTAGAGGCAGTCACACTACTTTGGCCAAAGTGTTCTCATTCAGTGCTTCGAATGAAGGTCATCAATGGCATACACTACTCAGGGTCAATTTGACTTAAGGTCATCTTAAACTATGCATAGGTATTTCCTTCAATGAATAATCTATCATCCGAAAGATAATCTATCACCATTTTAACATACTTGGAATTAATTTGCTTAACAAGTAAGCACACAAGCTTCCTCCCATACTAGATAAACTATCTTAGGAGTAAACACAAGCTATTCTAGTTAAATCAATAACTTAGCTAAGTGTAACACGTATGCCACTCATGTTCAATCATATCTAGTATACAATACCTATGATAAACACCAATCTCCTATTATGGAGTACATACAAGCACATCATAAAAACAACATAAAATCTTTTATTCCCTTTTCAATGACATTCTAAATTCTCTAAATGCAAGTACTTGGAAAAGATAATTCAAGCATTCATGCAGAAAAATTCATTCATAATTTAAAATAACAAAGAAGAATATTCTCATGCCTGTTATCACTTGTCCAATCAATTGATAGCAATGCAGCCTCTCCCAAACAACAACAAGCTTGATAACAGCTTCTCAAGCAACATCACAATGAAATTCTAACTCACAAGTTGATAGATTACTTCACTCAAACAACAACTCTTTCTCTCAATATGATAGAATTCTCTCTCACACACACAAGAAAAACTAAGAATAAGCTAAAAATAATGTAGAGTAAAGGCTTGCAAGACGAATGTGTCCTCTCAAATGAAACTACTCTACTATTTATGAGGCTTCATATCCTACAATTGAGGCATGGATATGGACAGCAAACACCATGCATAGCCACACATATATCACAACAAAAACATGGTGACTATGTAAGCTCATACTCAGCAAAACATCTATAGATCAACCTTGCTAGATCCACAACAAATAGAGACATTCAAATATGCACATGGATAATTTGAATTATCTCTAGCAATGGAAATCTACATGTATAAGGAAACAAAGGTGGTGCCAAAGCTTCCACACTATTCTCAAAGTTGGCACGGTTTCCATGCAATTGGAAACAATCAATAACCAATTTGCAACACCATTCCTTCATTGACTAATTCTGGGTGTGATTTGGCTCAGACATTTATGCATTTTGAAAAAGTTATCGACCAGTCACTTACTTCTTAACAGATGTTGGTTTAAGCTCATAGACATGGCGTTTTAAGTTTTACTAAGTCAAAGATTATCTTATAATAGGTGTCAACTAATTCTCCACCATGCATTGACATAATGCAACAAGCTTTAAATGAAATATGTGTTCCATAAAGTGTGACAGCAAGAGTAAAACTCGGCTTCTCTAAACACAATCATAAGCAACTTATAATCAGCCTCTATGTAACACCCCTCCTTTTTGTACTCTGATAATCAGGCAATATTTTCCAATGTTATGCTTCGATCATGCTAACATGTGAATTAATGATGCTTTATGCTTTGATTATGTTAATGATGTTAGCTTTGTCAGTTAGTGATATTGTATTGGTGAAGGGGACGGGGTTGTATCACTCGCTTGCGAGTGCCCTACGATTCTGAGATTTCCTCTTCACGGTGTGTCTGATCACATTATGTATATATGCACATTCGACATGCTCTTTGTTGCAGGTTGGCAGGTACATGACATCGACTCCACCTGGTTTACAGGTCTGAGCGTGTCCATTGACCAACGAAAATTATTTGGGAGATAGTAGCTAGGGTTTCCGAACCAGGTCGTCACCCTAGTCGTAGCGTGTTGTTGGTTTGTCGTTGGGGTCAGTTGTTTTATCTTGGGCAGTTCCTTTTGAGTGCTTATTTAATTTCAAGTTAAAGTTCATTAAATGATTTGCGTAGTTTGATTAATGATTAAATGTGTTTAGTTGCAAGCTAAAAGTGATTTAATAGCTTTTGGGAATTTTAAATGATGAATGTTTTGTCTTTTGGAGATATTGAAAAATTAGTGTTTAGTTAATTAATTTAATTGAATTAATAAAATAATCTAATTTCGAATTAGACTTATTTTATTGGTAATTTGAATTAATTGTGTGAATTAATTAAATTATCCCTTTTGAATTAAAAGTGTTAAAGATTTAATTCTTTTGTTAAATGTAAAGTGCAAAAATATTTGGATTCAATTTGGAATGAGAAAATTGTTTAAAGTTACTAAAAATTCAAATATTTCTTATGCAAAGACTTTGGGGAAAAAAGGATATTTTCTAAATTAGTTGACTTTCTTTGGAAAAGATATTTGTGTTTGAAATTGGAATTGGAATGAAATGTTGATTTAAATTTGAGTTCAATTTGAGTTAGGATTTGAATTTGAATTAAAATTAGAATTTGAATGTGAATTTGGAGAGTTTTTGGAAAAAGAAAAGCATATATTTTGTTTTAGGGTTTTCTTTCATTTCTCCATGGAATTCTTGGTTTTTTGAATGTTTTGGTGGAGAAGCTTGGAGGAGGCAAAAATGGTGGAGTTGAAGGGTGCTTGAAGATCTCCATGGGTAAAGCTTGCTATTTTGGGAGGAAACACAAGGTTCCATCAATTCTTCCTCATCTCTTTTGCTCATTTGGATGATTGAAAACATAGTGATAGATTCAATGGAAACTCATAGTAAAACTCTTAAATTTGGTAAATGGTAGAGAGTGTTGGAATTGAAATCAAACATGAAGTTTAAACCAAGTTATGGAAATAAAACCCAAAAAACTCAATAGTTAAACTAGATTTTTGTTAACCCATTTGATTATTTTGAAATAAGTTTATTTGTTGATTTGGGTTGGGATTATTTCCTCAATTTGAGTATGAAATCATGATGTGGGTATATTTATATTTGAATTCAATCCTTTATATTGACATATATTATACCCACAAATATCTTTGCAATATAATTGTTATTTTGAAAATTTTTAAAATATGGTTAAACCCAGAAAAATTTCTGGTAAAATTTTCGTTTGAAAAAAAAAAAAACGCAGGAATTTACATTAAATATAATTTGTTTTGTTTTGGGGTGGTTGGGGAGGTTAACCCCACTTATCACCCATTGCTTCCAGCATAGTATGTCAGAGCCGCGCCACACGCCGCCTTTTCCCTGCGCCCTAAGCCTTTTCTTAATTTCGAAAAGTTCTTTATTTTATTTCAAATTTATAAATATTATTTTTATATTATATTTTATATAATATTTATAATATTTAATATTATATATTATATAAAATATAATATATTTAATATATATTATATTAAATGGAATTTACTGTAAGTTAAAGTATATTTTAATTTATTTGTTAATTCATAAGGTTTATAGAAATGTTTAAATTGAAAAAAATAAGTTATGGGATATTTTTTTTGGATTTAAGGAATTTTATTGAGAAATAGGTTTTATTGAATAGGATAAATGCCTTGATTATTTAAATGTTTTGAATATGAAAATAATAGGAAATTTGGAGTAAGTAAAGTGAAATAGATGTTAGTTGAACGACCTAATTGTTTAAGTGTTCGATTACAATTGTAGTTGTGAAATGGTGAATCAAAGAAAATGTTATTTTAATTAAATGATGTTAGTCAATAAATTGGTTGATTATGATTTGACTAAGGATTGATTGCAATGTTGTGGAATGAAATTTAGAGTTTGATTAGATAAATGCAAGGAAGGAATATTGTGATTGACTGGGTTTACGAAACCCGAATTTTAGTTTATTTAATTTCTAGAAATACTTTTTATGTTTATTCTTCCTTGCTCGATGTTGGGAGCATGGGGTCATTGTTTGAAGTCTTTCTGATAGGAGATTTGCATCCCGTTGTGGGTTGTCGTTATGAAAGTCACTTTTGGTGTGTCGTAGAAGATGTGCATAGTTATACCTTGTGGATCACCCGGTTTTCACGAACGGGGATTTGTGCCTCCTTGGGTATAGGAGAGGGTAATGTAGTTTGGTTTCCTCCAATGTTGGAGTGAGTTTTGTACGTTGTGTTCCTCCAGTGTTGGAGTAAGTTCTTGTTCTGTTTCCTCCTTGGTTGGGAGAGGTCATGTTATCTAGTTTCTTCTTGTGGGTGTGTTGTCGATAGGAGAGTGGCTCTTGGTGGGGGTCCGGCACACAAAGGGGCGCCAGGGTAACTCACTTAGAGTTTAATTAAGTGATAACTTAAATGAATTAATGGGGATCTTTCAAACTAATAAGATAATGAATGCCTCTCTCGTGAAGCAAGTGAATGATAAGGCTCGAGATGAGATGGGACGTATAGTTTTGCGTGAGGGTCCGGCGCCGGTAGAGGCAAGCCAGGGTAACCCATGATGGGGGTCCAATAGCCTAGGAAGGTTGAGCTAGGGTAACTCATGGCAATTTATGTATGACACTTTTCCTATGTCGACAGTTAATCAGTTATTGTGTGATGTACCTGATCATGATTCTCTGAAAGCATTGTAACTTCATGTTAAGTGATGTTGTGTCTATTGTGGTTTAATGGCATTGTGGTTATAGATGTTAAGTGGCATTGTGATTGTGGTTGTTTCAATTCAGTTTTGGTGTAAGCCTGTGTCTAGAGGTTGGTGATCTTGTCTAGGAAATCCTTGTTACTATCTCCTAGCACGGAGGGAGTGGGACCTTTGGGTTCCACGTGGTCGGGTGGCGTGCATCTCTTTCCGTTGGTTCTTCTTCTTGTTCGTGAGTTTGTGGTTTCCAGTTGGAGAGCTCGTGGGAATCAGTTCTTCACATGCCTTGTTCTCTCAATTCTTATTGTATTTTATTACCCCTCAGTTGTTATCGAGGTGGAATTTGTAATTGTAATTATGAGTATTGAATTTACCTCATTCGGGGAATGAGTGATGTAACCTTATTGTTTAAATGTTAATTGGAATCTTGAGGTATTTATTTATCCTTGTTGTAATTTATCTTGAATGGAATGTATGTTGTTTCATTTCGTTAAGTGATTAATGTTTCGGTTTATGCTAATGTTATGTGATGTTGGGTTTCTAAGTAATCTTTGTCTCGTGGCCTTAGAGGTTGTTGGCATTATGAATTCACTTTACATGTTATTTATACTTAAACAAAAAAAAATTGGTACGTTTAAGTAGTGAATTGCAACTTCCTCTAGGGTTGCGTGGCATTACACTCTATCATGGTAAATGATAGTGATATCAAGTAATAACTAATATGTTAAATATATATTAATATATATATATATAATAATATATATATATATATATATATATATATATATATATATATATATATATACATATATATATATATATATATATCATCATATATTTATATATATCTATATCTATATATATATATATATGTTATTATATATTTTCATATATATATATATATATCATAAGCCATTCATGTAAGTATACATTTGATATATAAATAAATATAGGATAGTATTTACACATAATAAACACAATATATCGATTGTATGCATATGTATATGTATATAAGTATATGCCTCTATGTACATGTATATGTATGTATACCTATATCGATACATTTGTATGGGCATTTATATTCGCCAATGTATGTGTGTATCGATACATATATACATATGGATATGTGTATACACTATACATATTTATATGTTCACATTCGATTCACATATAGCCATTCACAATTACCATCATATTGATAAGTATTTACGTTTGGTAAATCTATACATGTGCATATACATGTCGTTAGATCTCATTGAAATGTATGTGCATATAGATACACATACTCCACATACGTCCCTCTTATCAATATAATCGTAATAGTACAAGAAAGAACTCTAAAGCTCAAATAGATAAATATCACCTAATAATGCATGCGATAGTAAACAAGACTCTACCAATGCAAACACATTAACTAAGGATAACTTACCAACTTCCCACAAATTGACTCAACTCAATTATTCTACTGTGGTGTGTGTATGATTAGATAGTTTACATTACTGGTTACCCGACCAAGATCTTCTCCTAGGTGATACTTCCCCTCCGCCTAGAGGAATTGAAAATATACCTACAACCACTAACACATGCACTCGGAATTCAATTGTTCATAACATATGCAATATACGTAAAACATCTCCAAATTTAGAATATCAATTCAATAACCATCCATTCATATATATGTAGTACTTTTCCATGAGATAACATTCACATATAATGCATTGACAGCAAAGTACAAGCACAATTTATTCAACTCCAGAATTCACATTACACTCATATTTACCCAATGTAGTAATTGTAAATAGTAATTACTCAATTGGGGTGTAACATACTCCCTCCTTGAGAATCATCATCCTTGATGACTTTATGTAGCGACATAAAACACAGAAAACAAATACCATATTGTTTCAAGCATTCTCAAAAGCATCAAGAACATGAGGAAACTTTTCTTGAAACTCAACATAGTCCTCTCAAGTAGTTGAGTCTTTTGTATACTAGTCCCATTGGACTTTGCATTGCAAGACTTCTCTATTATGCAAGTGAAGCTTATGTGTTTCAAGCACCTTGACAAGATTGAGCGTTACTACCCGGGTAGGGTCCCATACCTGTAAAGAAGTCTAATCAATCACATGATTATCACCTGGTATATACCTTTTAAGGTAGGACACATGGAAGACATTATGCATTTTAGGAAGAGTTGGTGGCAACTTGATTCAATAAGCTACTAGATTCACTTCCTCTAGAATCTCATAAGGCCCAACATAACGCGGGGCTAACTTAGAAGACTTTCCAAATTTAATGGAGCTCTTCTGAGGTTTCACTCTCAACAACACTTTGTCACCTACGAAAAAATTATGGGGTATTCTCTTAGCATCAGTATAGCTTTTATGTCTACCATTAACTTCAGCTAACCTTTGCTTAACAATATTAACTTTCTCATCCATTTCAACCAACATCTCTAGCCCAAGACTCACTTGATCGTCAATTGTATCCCAACTTATAGGAGTTCGACACTTTCAACCATACAATGCTTCGAAAGGAGCCATCTTTATCGTAGAATGATAAGAATTATTGTAAGAAAATTCTACTAAAGGAAATTAGTCTTCCCACTTGTATTTCTAATCAATGCAATACATCCTAAGTAGTTCTTCCAATACTTGATTCACTCTTTTAGTTTTCCAATCCATTTTTAGATGATATGTTGAGTTAATATTCAATTAAGTCCCTAGTGCAAAAAAAAAGGTTTTCCAAAACCAAGAAGTGACTTGTGCATCCCTATCTGAGATAATCTTCTCGGGAATCTCATGCAACCTAAACACTTCTTACACAAATTTCCTTACTATGACAGGTGCTCCATCAATTAGATTCTCAGGTATAAAATGTGCTACTTTGGTAAGCTTATCTACAACCACAAGGATGGCATTGTGCTTATTTCTTGACATAGGCTATGCACAAAGTCCATACTTATGACTTGTCACTTCCTCTCTGGTATATCATGTGGGTCTGACAAGCCTGTAAGATGATAATGCTCTACTTTCACCCTTTCACACTCAAGACACCTAGCCATAAAACTAGCCACATCTCCCTTCATCCCTTTCCAGAAGTATAATGGCTTTACATCTACCATCATTTTTGTCACTCCAGGGTGTCTAGAGTACAGTGTTTCATGTACTTCCCTCCATACCATATTTCTCAACTCTTCTATTTTAGGTACATGCATTCTACCCTTATATCTAAGTAATCCATTAGGTTCAAAATGAAAACCTTCATACCTAGAATCTTGTGGATTATTAGCGAGTGCTTGCTTGACTTGCAAGTATTACTCATCCTCTTTGCACTTTTGTAACACTTGTCCCTTAAAGTCAATTTGAATCGTTACTATAGAAGCAATATGATGTCTTTGACTTAAGGCGTCGACAACCCTATTTTCTTTCCATTTAATATAACCGATATTAAAATCATAGTCAACTATTAACTCTAACCATCTTCTCTACCTAGCATTCAGATTAGGTTGAGTGAAAAGGTACTTTAACCCATTATGGTCAATTTTCAATTCAAAGGGTTTTCCTAACAAGTAGTTCCTCCACATTTGCAATGTGTGAACCACAACTATTAATTCTAATTCATGTGGTACATAATTCATCTCATAAGGTTTTAGCTTCCTAGATTCATAAGCAATTACTTGTCCATCTTGCATTAAAACACCTCCTAAACCTCCCCCGCATGCATCTGTGATAACTCTAAATTTAGCCTCAAGATCTAGTACTTTTAAGATCGGTGTTTTGGTTAACTTCTCTTTGAGTAGGTCAAAAGCTTCTCGACACTTCTCAGTCCATTCATTTTTTTTCCTTTCTTTTGTAAACAAGTAATCGGGAAAGTAATCTTGTAATAACCCATTCAAAATTATTACTTAATTAATATTATTGTAAATGACACATGAATATACTCCAAATTAAAAATACATAACTAGTGGCTAAAGTCAATCATAGCTACACATGTCCATTTAAAATAAGTCAAAGATTATTATATTCACTTCAAAAGTTAAAATATAATATCAGGTTTGACTTGGCTACTAAGGCCTCAAAGTCATTACTTGTACATTTTCCACCAAGTACATGAATATATTACATCAAGATACATCATAGACTATAATAGTATTGAGAACAATTAAGTTTCTTCTCTGACGCTCGCATCCACTGGTGGACGAGAACATGGTTGAAGTGCTTTACTACCCAACCACGAAGCTTACACTTCCCCAAAATTCTTTTGACTTGAAGAATGCCTAACCCTACACAGAAAGTATACCATGAGAACAATCTGCAAGGTGGAATCTGGTGCGTGCCCATACATTAGCATGCAATTCTATCGACAAGTTAGAAAATAAAATGCATGATCTATTGTAGGAATGGTTGAGAGTGAAATCATAGAGTTCATACTGTGTGCAATGTTTTTAATCTACCTAAAAATGCAAGAAACCAAGAAAGAGACTAAAAACAAGCAAAACACTCAAGATAGGGTGATGAGGAGTTCAAAAGAGCATGCAATACCTCATGTTGTGTATATTTTCCCACAATGTTCAGCTGGATGTGTGCTCACTCAAAATTTTGGTGGCATAATGGTACTCCAATACAAAATGGGTGAGAGATCAAAAATGGATAAGTTTTGGATATATAGATTTTAGAGGATAATGGATGAACGGTCAAGATTGATTGATAGAGATCAATAGATGAGATTAAAAAGTTGACTAAAGGAATTAAAAATTCCCTTTTAATGTGCATTGAAAGGATAAAAGGAATTTAATATTCCTTGGGAAGGAGAAAGGGAATTTTAATATTCCTTGGGAGATGGGAGAGGAATTAAAAATTCCTCAAAAGGACCTTGGGAAGACAAAAAGGAATTAAAAATTCCTTGGGGGATGGGGAGAGTTGACCAAGGGGTTGATTAGGCTAGCTAATCAATGATTAATTTGTGTGAGGTATTTGAGGAAGGTTAGGTGGCTAATGATGATTAAGAGCCAACTTGCAAAAGTTGGAGGATGTGACACATCCTAATCATGGATTAGAAATGTGCACATCCCTAATGATGGGATTATGAGGTGGATTAGGATTAAGTAGAGAATATGGGGGATGGGAGATAAAGGGAATTAAATAAATGGATTATTTATTTAATTCCTTTGAGGAAAGGAATAAAGGGTAAAGTATTTAATCATTTAACTAAATACTTTAGGGATTTAGAGGACTTTAGGGGTATTAATTAAATAGTATCAATATTATTTAATTAATGTGAAAAAGAGGATATTTAGATGAAAAAAGATAAATTTGACCAAATATAAGTGGCCAAATTTAGGTGTCTACAAGTTTCCCCTCTTTGAGATGGTGTTATGAAGTAGCATTATTTCAAAGAAGATTAAAAGATAGCATTAGGAAGAAGATGGTTAGATTGGGAAAGATGCCCCAGGCATCTAAGGGGTGACTAGGAAGAAGGGTGATAGGGGGTGATAGGAGTAGACGAAGGATTAAGGATTGAAGATTCCCTTTTGAGAGGACATACGGGTTCAAGAGAACACAGGTGTGCTCTTGAAATGGATGAGATAATGGAAGGGGGATGGGGAAGATGATTCAAAATGATGGATAGGAGAGGATGATAATCGATAGGGGATTGGGAAGAAAAGATGAGAAGAAATGAAGCACAAATAGATGTAAGGACAAATGTGATGTTGCCCCAGTCAAGTGAAAATTTGAAATGGGTTGATGATGGATGGAGTGTTATTGAGGATAGGGAACGATACGTCTGGATGGTGATGATAAGAGTGTTGTTGAGAAGGGAATGATACATCCCAAAAAAACATATAAAAGGATAGGGAAGGATGCATCACAATGATGATGATGAGAGTGTTGTTGATGAGGGAAAGATACATCCCAAAACAACACCAAAATGATAGGGAAGGATACATCCCAATGATGATGACAAGGATGATGATTGGATCAAGGCTTGTAGCAAGGCTAGGAACAAGACCAAGGATGTGATTAGATGATTTGTGTGAGATTGAATGGATGAGGATTGAATGGAGATGTGAGATGGATGAAATGAATGAAGATGATGAAGGAAAAGATGCTTAGAATAACCAAACTATATTATCCTAAGAAGATTGAAGAGATGATGATATGATGAGGGAGAAAGGGGAGGGATGAAAACAAAGAGGATAGATAGATGGGGGGGATGGATTAAAAGTGTCGTATCAAAATTGTCATGTAGTGAACACTTAATTTTCTATAGCATGAGATACTATGCACCAGGTTATGAGGAACCAATGTGGCTTCGTATCACATGCATGGGACTGACACAAAATAAAAGGTTAATCCAACATCCCAAAGTCACAAAGGCTTTGGTAGGGCCTGTTAGGGATCCAAATTTGCACCCTAATGCCAAGCTTTGAATGAACTTAGCATATTTGGATGTGACATGGGACTGCTTTCAAGTTGTGGGTATCCTATTCGAAAGTAGACCTCCAGTGATAAGGGTTGGCTTCCCCTTTTGATGCCACCTAACTACAAATTTTGGAGGTAAAGGGTAAGAATTGCATGAAAATGAACCTAATACTGAAAATACCTAAGGTGATACACCAAAACAACTTGGACCTAATAACAACCTATCACATTCAAATTAATATCATAAAACTTGATTCACGCAACTCACTTTCCAATGCAGTTTACATAAGTAATTTATAAGAAGGTCTATAAACAGTACTTTTGGAAGGAAAACAAAAGTTTCACAACTAACAACACTACTAAACAACACAGCTTATAACCTATAAACATACATTCTCTGCTAAATAGATGCATAAACATGAGACAATTTTGCAAGGAAAGATGAATTTTCACAAGACAAATTGATCAATCATTAATCGCATACCATGAAACATGAAGAGAGAAGATAAAATGCTCTTTTCTATTGATTCAAAGTGCTTACTATATTACAAGTCCATCTGAGTTACAATACTGCTCCATGAAAAATAGCTCCAAGAAACAAAGCTATCCTGCTATTGGAAAGAAAGAACTAACTCCAAAATTCCCAAAATGAACATACTTAAGCAAAAAACCCACCAAAAACCCTTCACACATGTCCATCTAGAAGGTTCTGGTCAAATGCAGCAATGAGGCCAAAAAGAACCTTCTAAAATCACTCCAAAAAGTCCTCCAAACAGTCCAAGGTCAAGCCAAGACCATAGTCATGCCAAAAGTGTGACAAAACAACCTCCAAAATAGCACATGTTTCTCTAAAATAGTCAAATACTTCACCCAACACTCTCATCATGTTTGCAGTCCAATCATTTTGTCTCTCAACTTTGACTCATGCAATATGTGTGTTTTGAAAACACAAGAATCTGAAAGGCATTAAAGATAATAATATTGATTAAGTGATTCATAATACATCACTTAATCAAGTTATTTTACATTTCAAAGCACAAAAATAAGAGGGCCCACCATCAATTTGAATTACATTTCATTTATAAGTGAAAATATCAAAGTGATTAGCAAAATCACTTAAATGACATTTCTATGTTTTTGAAAAAAATGCAAAAAAGCACTAATGAAATGCTAAAATGCTTTCAAAAGAATCAATAAGATCAATAACGCACAGGATCATCTCACCTTTTCTCATTCTGCACTGTAAGGCCACATGTGGTCAATACTATGATTTGCAAAGGAAACATAAAATCTCAAGCTTGGCCTATATGGTCAATGTCCATACTTCTTAGAAAGCATATTCCAAGTATCCAAGGAACATGATGCATGATCAAAAATCAAAGGCATATCTGATATGACCTAGCACATTCCATATGTTTGTATTGCTTGAAGGACTTAGCAAATATTTGAAGCAAGGGAAAAAGAACCTAAGGCATAAAATTCCTAAGTGAATGTTTACATGTTTTGGCCTCCCCCATTTTGCATTAACACATGCTTCATTTTTTAAAAACATGGGAAAAAATCCCATTGGCCATCAAGTAGGGTCAAACCCTAATCATCAAAACCAAAAGAATGAAAAAAAACACAATCATTCTTACCATCGAACATTCTGGAAAAATGATGCCGCCATGAGGGTTTCAGTCGACATAGAAAAATGGAGGCCTTGACACTAGTTTTTGATGAAAATTGCATGGAATTATCAAAGAAACAAAGCGTAATACATTTATTGAGCAAAAAATTGTGTCTTATCACTTCTTAAAGGCCATTTTGAGCTCAAAAACTGCAGCCTGTAGCATGTTTCTTGATTATTTTTGTTGCTTGATTTTCTTCTCTGGTTACTTTGTCCTCACTCAGCCGCCATGATGGATCCTATCAAGCTTGAATGGAGGCCATTAAAATGCTTTCAAGTTGAAGGGAAAAAAAAGAAGAAGCAAAAGCTCTAGTAAGCTTTTAGTCGACTCCATTCTTCAAATTTTGAGCAAGAGAAAGCTATATTTTGTTTCCAACTTAATGATAAAGCATGAAATGCTTATTTTCTTTCTGCATTTGAGAATGAAGACACTCCATATTGTGTACTTGTTGCTTTCATGAAGAAAAATGCTTCTTGGCCATAGCCATGGACAGAAATAGGGTATCTTCATATATTTTTGTTCTTTTTTGCAATTTAATTGCAAAACTCCTAAGTGGGTTTCTTGTAAGACCTCTATTTTTGTATCTGCATTTTTTTGCAAAAGAACCCAAGTGGGGTTTTATTTTTTTCCAAAAACAGAGATCTACTTAGCCACGACCTGTAATAATGCAGAAATGTGTTTCCATTTGTCATTTATGTAGAATGTTCTCCATTGTTTAATGCTTTTGCATTAGCCTCTCATGATAAACCCAAATGGGCCTTCTTAATTTGTGAAAGAAAAACTCAGATTTTGTTGCAAAAAATACTCAATGCCATTGTACAGTGTGGGTATAACTTGAAAGCTCCAATTTGTAGCAAAATTGTGTTTTTATGTGAGCATATGAATTGGGTTTTGCAAATACACTTCATTTTCATGTAGAATGTTTTTTGAAAACTAAAACCCCAAATTGGGTTTGTCATTGTGAAGAAACCTCCTGCATTTTCAGTTTTCTCATTTTTTACAAGATTTTGCAAGAATATAATGTGAATGAGCTTTCATGAGAGAGTGATGAGTTCAAACAAGAGCTACCTCTATCACTGTTCCACAGAAAAATGTTGCTTTGTGTGGAGAAAAAAAAAAGTATGCACAAAATGATACAATGCCATTGTACAACACGGGTATGAGCCAAAGACCCCACACATTTTCCATTCTTTTATGAACATTACTCATGACTTTATTTCTTGGGACTGTCCATTAGACTTTATAATATCTTTTTATTTCACAACCTCTGTTATGTGATGATTCCATATTGACTGTCCTCTTATAATGGAATCTTCATAAAATATGACTGTCTACCCTTGATTCTTGTCTTCTTACTGAGTTTTATCCTTTCAAGAGAGCAAGGTACTTGGGAATACCCACCAAAGGATACCCTTCTTCTCCATACAATCTGTAGCATTGTAAAAGGAAGGTTGAGCAAAACATGTAGCAAGATGGGTACATATATCAAAACTTTGTCACACATCTCATAAACCTTAATTGTCACACAACCGTTCTAGGTTTGCATGCATTGAAGCAACTTTTAAAAGGCACTATTACATTGTCAACTATCATTGTCAATGACAATGACCTTACTCACTGCACTTATTTTCACAAATGCACCTATTAATAAGCATTAGCAATTCCATTTGCCTCCAATGATAAGCATTGTCTGGTTTATTCTTTTGTTTACTGTAGCTTTTGCAAATGTAGGTGAACACCATAACACAGACCACTAGCAGATAATGACAACCCCATACTTGTTGGACCTTGCCGCCCTATAGCCTGTATTCATGACTGCCTGTTTAAACCAGCATCCTAGTATTGTACTCACCACTTAGGTTACTTCATTCTTGTGTTGTTTAAAGCCTTTGAAAGGCTTCAAAAGTCTGTTGAAATGATGATCCCATAAACTCCAAGGTTACTATTTCTTATCCTTACACATTTCATGTCACTTGTCTCAGATACATGTTGATTGTATGTTGCCTTTACTTCCTTCCTTCACTATTGTAAGTTATTGTCCCTACCATGTCATCATGCCTATTGTGATTTCCTTTTGTTCTCATGAAAGCACAGTTTTGATAGTATTGTCGGTTGGCTTCGTTCACTCATAACATGTAGAATCTTATTGCTTTCAAGAGGGTGTATTCCTAGTTTAATGATAAAGGAGGAATGGAAAAGTATTGCTCTTTAAGAATAGCATGATTATACTTCTTTCATAATTGCAGATGTAACTATCATTTCCATTCCCTCTTCACAGCTTTGTATGGTTGGTCCTTGATCATTGCATTCTATTGTTTATGCATTGAATTGACCATTCTACCCATTGATTGATGACTTGTCTTAAATCACATTTATGACTATCAATGCATATGACTATCCCCTAGTGCAAGTAATGGTTGCCTTCTTTATGATTAGATCTGGGATTTCCCCATGATGATGGTACTCTATTTTTTCTTAACCCTTGTTTGAAGTCATGCATTTGGTGGTCCTTTTTAATGTTTTATGATCTGCTCCTTGTATATAGTTTGTCATGCATGGACTGTTCCTCATGCTTATAACTCCACATTCCTTTCTCCATTGTTGTTAAATTTCTATCATTTTCATTATTTCAAAACAACAGATTGTGCAGCCAATGGTGACAATATCTCATGCCCATTAAAAGTTACACTTTGTAAGTTGTGAAACTTGAATGCTTCTCCATTTCCATCAATAAAGTTATTGCCACTTGCATATCACTTGTGAAGGTAATCCTTGGGTATGAGAAACTCAAGAAAATGTAGATGAAAGTTGATTATTATGTGACACTGAACAAGGCAGTTTAAAATTTATACTACCCTTCATTTCTTCTTCATCTGTAATATAATCTCGTGTGACCATTTCTTGTTTTCCTTCAGTAAAGTCAAAAGACATTTGTCTTTGTTGTTGTCATGCATGACATGAGAATACATCTTGTTGTCCCAACCTTCATGGATTCCATAACAATGCTTGTTGTCCCACATGAATTTGCTATCTAATATCCACAACATTTGTTTACCTTTTGATCATGTGTAACACATAAACTATCTCCTCACTTTGATCCTACTAGGCAGACACATGTCCCCTATGTCAGTGACCTAAAATCTTACCATCCTATGCGATGTGTGGTTTTCCAATAGGGTTAAGGTGAGAGGGGTTTGACAATACTCTAGATTGCCCCTTCCTTATTTAAGAGATGCATAATTTAACTTGATGCATCTTTTGACTTTGATAACGAAAGTTGATCAACTAGTGTGATTCCATATTGATTTAATGCATTAATAACAGGTATATCTTTGATCAAGTTGCTCAATTTCCCATTCCTCTCAAAGTATGCTGATCTCTATCCTCATGGAAGCCACATTTACTCCACATGATGTATTTAACTAAATCAGAACAGTAACCAGACTTGTCCTAAATCTGCACATGAAGCAAACAAGTTAGAAAATAGATGCATATTTTGGATGTGTTCGATGACTTCATTGTTTTCTAGGACATCCAAGGTTTGCATTCTTATTTAATGAACTTATGGATTATTTTATACATGCATAGGTAGGTGTGTATGTCAGGTTTGAGATCTTTTATTACTTAGAGCATTGCTCTAATATCATTGCTTTTTCAGATGCAAGAGCTAGGATCACTACAGAGCTGGGAAGGACACAAGCAGCTTGGGGGCAGCAGTAGGGCAAGAGGACACATCAAAACTAGTCAATCTCAGGCAATGACTAGTCTCTACCCTTATATGCACATCCTATTTTGTTTACTTATTCATGTATATATTGTTTCTTTATTTTCATTGAATAAGTAAAGTTAGTCCCTTGGCTTGTGAGGGACATGTACACTTCATGGTTATCAATAAAAGATTACATTTGTATACATATGATTATCTTTTCTCATTTGTTGTAATTGCAACATTGGAATGAAAAAATGTAATTTGTTTCATTAGATAGTCTTTTTCCATGCATGCTAAACTTAGCAGACTTATGGCTTATCTTTTAAATGCTTAAACAAAGAACACAAAAAGAATAAACACTAAACCTAATTTCAGCTGAAAGCTAAAAATTAGGTAACAGGGGCAATGTTGGAAAACCACAAACACAAAGGATGTCGCAGCGTAACACAAGACTACGAAGATCTTGGTGGGTACTATGTGGGACAACCAAGAAGAAAGAAACAAACAAAAGATCAAGATATGCCCCTATGTTTACCAATCAAAGTGCACCATAATATGATGGATCATGGCAACCCTAATAAGGTATGATAGGGAGCTCAAATGATAAACAAAATGCCAAAAGCATCAAAAGAAAGCAATCAATTCCAAATGTCCTTTTCCATAGGATCAAAAGGGTGGATGGGATTGATGTGGTCTGATGAGGAAGGATGCATCCTGTTAAGACCAAAGATGGAGACTAAACTAAGTGATCGACATGACTCATGATACTCAAAACTGATTAAATCTCATGATACTAGTGGATCTCTTTTGTGAAGAACTAGTTAGATAGGGACATACTCAATGACACGACACAAGACACGAGAGACAAGACACAAGACGAACACACCCTAACGACCTAGAGGCTCAAGGGTTGATCAAATAGTAGCCTTGCCTATGTGAAAGAGCAAATCCCTCGTAGTTCGATAAAAGACCATGGATAAATGTGGAAAGAGGATAATGGAGATGAAGATGGATGACAAATACTGGGCGAACAAAATCCCTGGGGGCTGATCAAATGATTGACCTTTCCTATGTGAAAGCACAGGGGAAACGTAGTTCGACTAAAGGCCAATGACCGATCATGGATAAAGGATGATAAGATGACCATGATAAGTGGATAAAATGATGGAACTGATATGATGAGACAAGATAGACCTAGTGGATAGGATGGTGGTGATCACGTGTAGCTCAAGAATGCGATAGTTATCCAAATCATCAAAAGATGAATTGAGAGGATGACATGATGGAGAGATGAGTGATGAAAAGTGATAGGAGATTGGAAAGATGTGTGAAAGAAGTGGGAGTGATGATGATGAGATAGATGGCATTGGGTTGCATGGGGTGAAGCCTATAGCCAGATACCAATGACAAGGGATTATGAGATGGGATGACGATAGAAATGAATGGACAGGGAGATAAGGATGGGGGATGGAAGGGATGCTATGATGGGGATAGGAAGATAAGGATGGGGAGATGAAAAGCATTTTTGGATGGGTAAGGAGATAAGGATGTGTAGATGGAAGGGATTGTTTGGATGGATGGATGGGGAGATAATAATAGTGGTATGGAAGGAATGATAGGATTGATGAATGATGTCTCCAAGGACTATGGTACAAGGTAATAATATGCCCCACTCTAGATATGTCATGTATGATGAGGCAGGAGGGATGGAAGATAGAAGGATGGGAAAATAAGGGAGTGAGATGGGTATGGATAGGATGCATGGATAAGGAAGGGAGATTGATGGTAGCATGATGGGTGGACAGGGAAGGTAGATGGATGTGGATAAGGATTAGGATAGTGTATAGGTTATAGGAATGTATTCCAAGACGTTTCCAAAGTATTTATATATGTTTTCCCCTATCTATATCAATATCACAAGGAGGATGGAGGGATTGGGATAAATGGGGTATGGCAAATAGGATGTGTAAGATAGGTGGGATGGAGGAGATGGGTGAAGGGGATGTAGTTGCCCCCAAGTGTGGGAGTAAAAAAGATGGGATATTTACACATGATGCCTATTTTCTAGGTTTTCATTATGGTACTTATCCAAGGTGCTTGTTTGCCAAATTTTCACCATTGGACAAATTATTTCTCCTTACTTTTTTTTTTTAATTTTTTTCACTTTTTTGACTTTTGCATTTTTGGATAACAGATGGATGGATATGGATAAGGATGGGGATGTGGATAAGTGGATTTAAAAGATATTTGATAAGGTGATGAATGAAGGACTCAAGCATCAAGTTCCATATGAGGTTTTAAGAGCCCATGTGTGAAGTGACTATTGGATGTTGGTACAACCTTATTAGGATAAATGGATTATGCAAGAGAATGGATTAAAGGGATTTGATGTGGGAGATATGTGGGGTAATGGATGGGATATTGGAAAGTGTATGGGTGGAATTATGGGGTGGATGTGTGATGGGGAAATGTTTTCAAGATAAACATGGGCACATATGGTGGTGGATGTGAAAGGATAGGAGGATTAGTGGACAGAGAATGTGGAGATAATGGAGGAGATGGGATAGAAAATTTTGGACATAAGGACCCAAAATAGATTTAGGAGATGGAGGGTGTGTATGATTATCTTTTGGGTTAGCAACTTTGGATGTTGTTATAGATTTTTCATTTGAAGGCATTGCATCTTTTTTCTTTAGGATCCACATGGTTTTGATTTTTGCTTTGGTGGGCCTTTGTGGCGTATGGGTTTGATTTGGATTTTGGATTTGATCTTTCTTTTCTTCACCATGCCCTTTTAAGGGGACATGAGGATCTTTAGATTCATGTGGATGTTTATATTTATGCATGCTTATTTTGACATCCAAAGTGCTTTTAATAGCAATGGGATGGGTGGGAAGAGGTGGATGATGTGTAGGAAACATGAATGGAGTGATGTAGGTAGGATTTTAGGGATGATATGTGGATTGAGGATGTGTAGGTACATGTCTCTATTGATCCTGATTATGGAACATGAGATTGGGATATTTATGATGGGTGACATGGATAGGTGATGGATGGATAAAAGGATGAATAGGATGAGATGGAAGAGGTGATTTTGGAATATAAAGGCACAAAATGGACCTAGTACTTGGAGGATGTGTGATGGTGGATGGAGGGACATAAGGACCCAAAATAGATGGAGTAGATGAAGGATAGGAGCTGGTGGATGGAGGGACATAAGGACCCAAAATAGATGGAGTAGATGAAGGATAGGAGCTGGTGGATGGAGGGACATAAGGACCCAAAATGGATTCAGAAGATGAAGGAGGAATATGGATGGTTTTTTTGAGGTGATACAATGGAGGGGGGATGGTGGAAAATGGTTTAGTGGAGTGACGGGAAGAGCCTATTATTCTTTTGGAGGAGGCTCATTGTGGACATATGGAGGTTGTACCAATATTTTTGGATTGCAAGTCTTGAAAGAGATATCCAAGACCTTGTGTATGTGGATTTTATTTGACATGGATGGGCACTAAAATACCTTGCTCATGAAGGCCTAAACCTTTTCCTTGATAGTTCATGCTTTTGAGCATTCAATCTATGGTGGGATGCTTGTTACTTTGGAAGAATGATCTGAGTCCCTTATTAGGTGGAGGAGGATGGGTCGTGTCTATGATTTGTTCTTCTTCTGCAAGAAAGACACCATGGATGAAGGTAAGAGTACCAAGGGGATATAAAAGTGGTGTGGGGATAGTGAGGTTAGGCGATAATGGAGGATCATGAGATGGAGATGATGGGGTAACAACATCTTGATTGGGGGGAGTGAGTGGTAAGGGATCAAGAGAGGGATTAGGTGATATGATAGGATTTGGATTTGTGGTAGTGGTGATAAGGGTTGATGCAATGGAGTGATTAGATCTTGAGTGACAAGGGGATCATGGGCTGAAGTGGATGATAGACTATGATATTGAGGTGGACTAGATGGGATGGCAGGATCATCATTTGGATAAGGGGAGGCATTAGTATGCTTTGGATCAAGCTTTTGGCATGACTCATCTTGTGTGGGTGGCATGATGATGGAGTGTTGGAGGGACTCCTCAAGTGGGAGAGATGGAAGGATGGAGGATTCATGTTCATGGGAATGGATTTCAGTGATACTAGAAGTGGGAGGAGTGGATTGGATTTGGGTGTCTTTGATGGATTGGGTGTATCTAGGAGTAGAAGATGGTGAATGGGTTTGGTTATCTTTGATGGGTTCAGTGACTCTCAGAGTAGGAGATGGGGGTTCAATGAATTTTATGGGTTTGATGGTTTAAATAGTTTGAGTGGTGTTAGGGGTGGTAAGAGTAATGATAGGTGTGGGATGGAGAAGGGTCTCATAACTAGTGACTATACATGGGGGAGTGGAGCATAATGGTTCCACGACTTCAAGATGTGGAGTTGGGGATGTATTCTTCATCATGAGTCCTTGAGGACTTCTGGAGTGAGAAACTTGCATATTTTAGGGTTAGTTGGGGTGATGGGAAGAGATGAAGGATTATGGATTGGTGAAGGATGGATTGGTGGAGTAGAACTAGATGGATAGATGGAATTAGAAGGAGGACTAAGAGTAGGCAGAGGATTAGGATTAGTGGGGGGATCAAGATTAGATGGAGGGTTAAGGTAGGAATATTGGGATGGTGAATTAGGATAGGAGGACATGGATGGTGGATTAGGACAAGAGGATATGGGTGGTGTATTAGGACAAGAGGATGTGAGTGGTGGATTGTAATAAAGGTATTGGGATAGTGGATTAGGATGGGAAGATTGGGGTGGTGGATTAGGATAGGAGGACGTGGAGAGTGGATTAGGACATGGCGGAGTAGAAGATGGAGTGACATGGGAGGATATGGATGGTGGATTAGGAAAAGTGGATGTGGGTGGTGGATTGTAATAAGGGTATTGGGATAGTGAATTAGGATGGGAAGATTGGGGTGGTGGATTAGGATAGGAGGACATGGATGGTGGATTAGGACAAGAGGATGTGGGTGTTGTGTTGTAGTAAGGTTATTGGGAGAGTAGATTAGGATGGTGGATTAGGATATGAGGACATGAATGGTGGATAAGAGAAAGATGTAGATGAAGGATATGATGAATATGTGGATGGGGAAGATATTGGGTATCCCCTGTCAAAGGTAGCATAAGGATTGTTATTAGATGTGGATGAAATCATGATGGGATAGCTTGGATGAGTGATTGGATTTTGGATGATGCTTGGGGAGGGCTTGCTTATAATGATAGCATCAAGGGGGTCTATATCATACTCATCTTGATCAACAAGACTTTCGTTATCATCATCAACATAATTGGGATTTCCCTTGACTACTATTTTTGGTTGCATTGGTGAAGGATAAGGATTCCTGATGTTGGATGAGATGGATATGGATTGAGGGTATGGGAATAGATGATTAGAAGGAAAGAAAAGATGATGAAAAGATAAATAGGATGGATGTAGATGGACTAAAGCTCAAATTGGGATTTATGTTAAGCTCATATTGGGAATGGATTAAATTTTAGATTCAAATTGGATTGAAGCTCAGATTAGGATGATTGGAGGATGTGATGGGATTGATTCTAAACTAAGTTCAGGGGTTTAACTAGATGACGTAAGGTGTTGACAATCGGATTGGATTGTGAAAATGATGGTTATGACATCGAATCTACCTCAAGATGGAAGTAGATTGATTGGGTTGAATGTGATTACTAACTCAGGATAGACTAAAATCCTAAGTAGATGCGAATAATGATGATTGGGATCAGACACCTAAGCCAACTTGGATAAAAACCTGATGTAGCCAACATACTTTCAATAGAATTGTGCCATTAATCATGTGTGAGAGCCAAAGATTTGAAATAACTAGAAAATAAAAAATATTTTATTCACCAACTATGCTAATACAATGAGAGAAAACTCTATTATATCCAAAAAACTGAAAAAATAAAAAACCAAAAAATTACCTTTTTTGGCATATTTCAACAATTGTTAGATTTTGCCATTTTAGGAAATTTCACATGCATGTCTTTGAGAGTCCATTATTTTCCAAAAAACTTCCTAAAACTAAGGTAGGACAAATTTCCAACTAACATCCCAAATTCGAAACATTTGATTCGAGTTATTAACAAAAATAACTTTTTAAAAACTAGAAAAAAACACTAAATTGCCATTTTGAGGGCCAAGATGAAAGTTTCAAGCCCCAAAAAAGTGCCAAAATGGGGGCCAACCAACTCCGGGTCTATTGGGAACCCACATGCCACCTCATAATGCATCCACTTGTAAAATTTCAGCCCAAACGGACATCCGAGTCAAAAGTTATGACCTTTGGAAGTCCCTACATCAAAACCCCTAAAACGAAGTCTAGGTGATTGGGATCGATGAATCGATGATGGATATGAGATCTAGGGATGTTCTAAGATGCACCTATATGATTTTATCGATGATATGATGACTTTAGATGGATGAAAATGATGATTACAGGAAGATAGATGGTGGGTTGTTTTGAGCAAACTCACCTATGCTTGGAAGCAAATTCGCCTGTTTTGGGGAGGAAAATTCACCTAAACTTCAGATGGCATAGGAAACAGGTGAATTTGATGAGAAAATTCACCCAAACTTCAGATGACACAAGAATAAGTGAATTTGATGAGAAAATTCGCCTAAACCTGATCTGGCACAAGAACATGTGAATTTGATGAGCAAATTTCCCTATCTGGGGTGAAAATTCGCCCAAATAGGTAGAAAGATTGCCTAAACTCACAGAAATAGGTAGATTTGACTTTTAAGATCTCCTAACAAGATGATAGACTCGCCTATTCAGGAAAACGGGCTAAAACGGGATCGCCTATTTGACAAATGGATTCACCTAAATCTTGACTCAGATGGATGGAGACTCAGACAAGGAGCAAAATCACCCATGAATGGAGAAAATTTTCCAAAAGGTTATGGAAAATTTACCTTTCCTTAGAGAATGGGTGAATTTGATAGGCAAATGGACAGATGGACAAACTGACTCGGATTGACAACAGGTTCGCCCCTAGGGGAAAATTCTTCTATTCTATGAAAATGGGCGAATTTGATGAAAAACGACTGATGGACTCACCTAAAGGATGGACAGACTCACTTGTTCTAGAAAACGGGTGAAAACAAGGTCGCCCAAAAAGTCACCCATAGGCAAATTCACCTCTGACAAAGGAAAATTTTCCCAAACGGATGACCTAAACTGGACAAGATGTAGAATCGCTCTTTTGTAGGGAAAAATCACCTATCTATAGTGCAAATTTTCCTGTGTAAGGGAAAAAAATTCCTCTTAAGGTAAGGGTTGACTGTGGCAAAGGACAAAAAGCACGGAAAACAACAAAAGAAGGCTAGGCTGACTCAACTGGAAATAAAAGCACTGGTATAACATAATGAAGACATGCCAAGCAGCACAAACCTAGAATTACTGATAGGGGTTTACAAACTTGATGTAGGCCCACCACCTTGAGTGGGAAACCCAAGGTTAATACTCCATGATACCGGGGTGGTTCACTGGATCACCCTTTCTCGCGAAGGTATATAGCTAGCATTCCAATGGCACAAGGTCATCAACAGATGCCACATGCTCACCTTCACACTCTCACTCGAGGACTATTTTAGTCCACCACAAGGATTTCTATCTCAACCTAAGAGAGTACAGGGTGAGTAACTTCGGGGTACGGTTTGCCTCCCCTACACTACACCAAGCCACGGCTAAAACACGGGTCTCTATCTAGGTTGAACAAGGTTATCTCGTGAGTCCCCGATATATGCATAGTACGTGGGGCACAACTGTGAACACCAGCTCATCACAAGCGTGAGTCGGGAGCCCCAGTGAGGTACTGGAAACTCAGACCAACTCTTCACCTCTTAACTAGGTATCACCCTAGCTTCGACACTCTGCCAAACACGACGTGACTAGATTGAAGTACACTTCGTTATCCCCCTTTTATATACCTCGTCGGTAACAAGTGGTTGGAATCGTCCCCCGAGTGATGAAATCCCAGTCAAGTCCCACTAAAGGAAGAAGATACTAGACATTTTTGGTTGGTCCCCAGGCTCACACGTAGTGCAAGGGGAGAGCTTAGACGCACTAGCACCTCCTATGTAGACTCGACTGGACTAGAGTGAACTACGATTTCTCATCACCCAGGCCAAATGGCGCAAGGGGATTGGATACGTCAATAGTCCACTCATAAGCACGAAAAGCAAGTTAATTGACCCTCTCATTAATCTACGTGTGCCTAGCTAGTATGGAAAAACAATAGACAGACTACCTAAAGATCTTGGACTGATCATTCCGCATAAAATGTGTTAGTAGTTTGCAACCACCGGTCTTGGACGGATGAGGACAAGCTACACAAATCATTAGCGAAAATGAGGCACAACCAGAAATAGATGAGTTAGTTGATTAGTACCTAAAACTGAAACCAAACGAAAGCTGAAAAATTGGAAATTCGGGTCCCAGATTTACCTCAGATTCGCCTCTATATGAGTCAAATTCGCCCATCTGGATGAGAAAATTTTCCCCTGCCTGAAGCAAATTTAGTTGTTCTTCAAAGCAAATTTGGTCATTTTGTAAGGATGGGTGAATTTTCTTTAGAGAAAATTTGGTCGTTCTGTAAGGATGGGCAAATTTCCTTCAAAGCAAATTTGGTCATTCTAGGCAGATGGGTGAATTTGCTTGAGAACAAATTTGGTCGTTCAGGGAGCGAATTTGGTCATTCTGGGAGGATGGCCGAATTTGATTGAGGGAAAATTTGGCCGTTCAGGGAGCGAATTTGGTCATTCTAGGAGGATGGGAAAATCTTCTTGAGAGAAAATTTTGTCATTTTGTGGGGATGTATGAATTTTCTTGTTCTACAACTTCACCCTTGTATCAGGAAAATTCACCTCTAGATGCAATTTCGCTTGTTTCAAGGTGCAAATTCGTTTCTGTAAGGTGCAAATTCACTTGTTAGGGCGGATTCGCCCATGCATGTGAAACATGAACCTACAAAACTTAAACAACAGTAAACGTAAAATGTTGGACCCATGATGTGGGTCCCACTAAGCGTGCCAAAAATGTGTGCAATGTTTTTAATCTACCTAAAAATGCAAGAAACCAAGCAAGAGACTAAAAACAAGAAAAACACTTAAGATAGGGCGATGAGGAGTTCAAACTAGCGTGCAATACCTCCTGTTGTGTAGATTTTCCCACGATGTTTGGTTGGATGTGTGCTCACTCAAAATTTTGGCAACATAACAGCGCTCTAATACAAAATGGGTGAGAGAGATGAAAAATGGTTAAGTTTTGGATATATAGATTTTGGAGGATAATGGATGAACGATCAAGATTGATTGATAGAGATCAATGGATGAGATTAAAAAGTTGACTAAAGGAATTAAAAATTCCCTTTTAATGTGCATTGAAAGGATAAAAGGAATTTAATATTCCTTGGGAAGGAGAGGGAATTTTAATATTCCTTGGGAGATGGGAGAGGAATTAAAAATTCCTCAAAAGGACCTTAGGAAGACAAAAAGGAATTAAAAATTCCTTGGGGGATGGGGAGTGTTGAACAAGGGGTTGATTAGGCTAGCTAATCAATTATTAGGTTGTGTAAGTGAGGGATTAGAGGAAGGTTAGGTGGCTAATGAGGATTAAGAACCAACTTACAAAAGTTGGAGGATGTGACACATCCTAATCATGGATTAGGAATGTGCACATCCCTAATGATGGGATTATGAGGTGGATTAGGATTAAGTGGAGATTATGGGGGATGGGAGATAAAGGGAATTAAATAGATGGATTATTTATTTAATTCATTTGAGGAAAAGAATAAAGGGTAAAGTATTTAATTATTTAACTAAATACCTCAGGGATTTAGAGGAATTTAAGGGAATTAATTAAATAGTAGCAATATTATTTAATTAATGTGAAAAAGAGGATATTTGGATGAAAAAGGATAAATTTAACCAAACATAAGTGGCCAAATTTAGGTGTCTACACATACATACTTAATGAACTATGTATCTTGGCCAAGCATAATATATGAGTTGCAACAACAGGAAACAATAGGTACTAGTAAAGAAAACCTATACTTTGAACTCCATTCTGGAACCCATCCCGGAAGGTAACTTTCAACTTTACATCTCATAATAGCTATCTACCCTCTAGCAGCATCTTCTCGTAGGTGCTCTAGTCAACTAAGGTATCACTATTATGTTCAAGTATTTAAAATATTCTTTCACAAATTTGTCTTCAAAAGAAGAAACATAATACTAATTTATACTCTAAAAAGAAATCATATTTATGATTCACAGAGTAATTCAACAATCAGTCATATCATTCTTATTACTATTTTCTACTTACCATCTTTAAGCATTTCTTTTTTAAAATGTACTAAAAACAAAAGAAGGTATGTCACAAGTATGTGTATGTACATAGATGAAGTTTATGTGCATACACATATATGTGCCTACTAATGTTAAATTTTGTGCATACATTCTGAAATAATCATTAATTCAAATTGCAATCTTAAAATAGTATTCCATTTGACATTTCTTTGTCAAAGATAAATAAATCAGAATAACTCCATGCTAATAGTTTCACACATACTGATATTGCATTGTTACAACTGTGAGATTCTAACATTGTTGTTTTCATAAGAACATTCATTATTTTAATAGAACAAGTATTGTTTCCTACTAAACAATCATAAAACAAGTTTTTTACATATGAACATTCATTGTTTGAACAAAATGAGTATTGTTTCCTACTAAACAATCATAAAACAAGTTGTTTACATATGAAAATTCATTGTTTGAATAGAATAAGTATTGTTTCCTACTAAATAGTCATAAAACAAGTTGTTTACATATGAACATTCATTGTTTGAATAGAATAAGTGTTTTTTCCTACTAAATAGTCATAAAACAAGTTGTTTACATATGAACATTCATTGTTTGAGTAGAATAAGTATTGTTTCCTACTATACAGTCATAAAACAAGATTTTTGTATATGAACATTCATTGTTTGAGTAGAATAAGTATGGTTTCCTACTAAACAGTCATAAAACAATATTTTTAAATATGAACATTCATTGTGCAAAGATAAGTTTCAACAAAAAAAAATCATTTACAAAGAGTAACCACTGTTTACATCAACATATTTTTGTTTTAGACTAAACAATTACATTTAAAGATAAATAATATCATTTACTCTATTTGTTATTCTGAAAATAAACAATCAAATAGCCCTATTTCATACATAAGGATAGAATGTCTATTATTCAAATTCTAGAACACTTTCATCTCTGGAAATTCAATAAGCAACATAATAGTATAAGAAAATTGTGTTTGACATGCTTGTCGATGAAATACTTGAGTAAATACTTCAGTTAGAGAAAGCATAGAAGCTTCAGATTCAAACAATACTCATTCCTTTTTAGGCTGCAACAAAACAAACTACGATTGCTCTAGATTGACCAATCTCAATGGTAGGGTGTCTTCTTTCTAAGCATCAAAGACATATATTGAAATTGCCCATGAGGGATTATTATTTTATACCATGCATGCAACATTATTAACATTCAAACTTCCCTTTGTACAATTTACACATTTGGGGTTAGCCCTCAATAATAAGACCAAACCAAGCAAGGCTTGGTGTTTCTCTAACATAGAAACCTTTCCATCATTCCTACCGAATAGGGTCGGCTTCCCATTCAAGACAATATACATATATATATATGCAAAGCTCTAAGAGCTTTATTCAAGCCTTAATACAAGTATCGACCCTCCAATAATAAGCATTAGAGACATTACAATTAAAATGCAGAGGAACATACCCTCCCCACAGGATCAAAATCGATCCTTCTCAAGGATTATATTTTCCAAAACTCAGTAAATCGGAATAAATTCCAATTTCCTACATAAGGCTAAGCTTAATCATGTGACATAAGGATGAATGTTGAGCCATTGGAGGCTCTCGAGCCTTGGCCTAGCTTTGTTTACTATCTGCGTAGGCTCTAAGTTACAAGGAGTTTCATGCTACGCAAGTCGTAGGCCATGCACTTGAATGAAATCAAGGAAAAACTTCAAACACATTTTAAAAATGGCAATAAAACAAGTCTATTGCTTAGTAAATGGCAATAAAACAAATCGATTGATCAGGAAATACAATTTACCTTCAAATTCCAAGCTTTTCTAATGTTTTTTTCGGCCTTTTTTCTTGTCTAAGATTCTTCTTCTGCTTTTTCATTTTCCTTTGAACCCCTAATTCTTCTCTCTCTACTTTTTCACCTGAGTTCCCTTTTCAAAAAAATGGAAACAACACTTTTTTTTTGTATGTATTTTCTTTCTGAGCGATGGCATTATGGTCATGCCCCCACTCTCTAATTTTGAAAGTTGTCTTTATGATTCAGCAAGCCACATCCATCGTGGATTTTCCCTATGATTTTTCATTAATTTCCACAGTCTAATTCATAATGTTTCAATTATCATCTCGAATTCAATAAGAATTTGAATATATATACGTTTGTATGTATATGTATGTATATATATATATATGTAATATATATACATATATATCTATATACTTATATATTTATATATCTATATACATTTAAATGATTTCATTCACATTTACATTTAATGTATATATCTATATATGTGTGTGTGTGTGTATATATATATATATATATATATATATATATATATATATATATATATATATATATATATATATATATGTATATGTATTTATTTATTTATATATATATATGTGTGTGTGTGTGTGTATGTATTTATATATATATGTATGTATGTGTTTGATTTACATACATGTATATATATGTAATATATATATGTACATGTATTCTTTCATATGCATTCATAGACAAGTTGCTTATTTTGGAATGGCTTATAGGTTTCATACACTATCATTTAAAGTAAGAAACTTGAATTTTCTTTTCGAGCATATATATACACTAAAGAAAAGAATTTTCTTTACAATGCTTGCTTTTTTCTTCCTTCAATCACAAATTTTGAATAGATAATTTAATCTACCAACCATTCATTTTTCAAGCACTAAAACAATTCAAGTTAGGAAAAATACGTTCTCTTATATATGCAAATCAATTCAAATGCAAGTCATCATGTCATTTATGGTGTGTGCACCCAGATTCCAAATGGCTTACCATTCGATCCGGCTAAACAATCCTACTTCAACTGTGTTCTCATCCTTCAACCTGTCACCCTGTAACTGCACACACTTGCACTTGTAAATTGATCAATAACATTCATTTCTTGATAGCATATAAAATAATTTTCATTTTTTTGCAAATTCAACACTAGTCAAGTTCTTTCATTCAATTTTTGAATATTCCAGAATCTCCATTTAATATTTAATTAAATTTCTTCAATAATTCAATTTTCTATATTTAATAGATATGCTATAAAATTGGGTTATGATAGATCTTAGAGAATTTTACAACAAACTTCCTATATTACCCTGCTAGACCCATGCAACTTCTTACCTCCGACACATTCTTAGGTATAGGCCACTCAAGTTCTGCCTTGATCTTAGCTAGATCTATAGAAATTTCATCTACTAAGATCACATGACCTAGATAATGTACCCTCTTTTGGAAGAATGTACACTTAGAGAGTTTACCATAAAAGTTATGTTCTCTTAAACATTTGTAGGACCATTTCTAAATGCTTGCAGTGTTCTCCCTCATTTCTAGAATAAATCAAGATATCATCAAGAAAAAATAATACAAATTTTTCAAGGCAATCCCTAAATACACTATTCATCAGGTTCATAAATGTTGTAGGTGCATTTGTTAAACCAAAGGGTAAAACAGTGAGCTCATAGTGTCCATATCTGGTCTTGAGTGCGGTTTTAAAGATATCTTCATCCTCAATCCTCAATTGGTGATATCTAGATCTCATATCTATTTTAGAGAATATGGCGACTCCCCTCATTTGATCAAAAATATTGTCTATGCGTGACAACAGACATCTTAAAAATAGCTTTGTTAAGCATATGATAATTGATGCACAAATGCAAGATACCATCCTTCTTTTTAACATCAATGACTAGCACTCCCCAAGGTGAAACACTTGGTCTTATCAACCCTTTAGACAACAATTCATCAAATTGTGCCTTAAGTTCCATAATTTCAGTGGCTATCATCATATAGGGTACCTTGGAAATAGGTTCTGACATTGGAACTATATATATAGAGAATTCAAATATTCTTTTCGAAGGTAACCCTGGTAACTCATCTGGAAACACATCCAAAAATTTTCTCAATATTGGATACTTCTCCATATCCGACTTTCTAGTTTCATCTATTTCACCATCTTCTAACTCTTGAAAATTGTGGATCTCCAAATCATCAATATCCTTTCCAAGTTCTTTAATCTTTATGGCAAAGAGTTTACACCCTTTCTTCTTAGCTCTTAATAGTTGCATTGTCATGATTCTTAACCTCTCTAGGTATCCCTTCAAATTTTACTTGATTTACAAAATAATTTAAGCATTCTACAATTTTAGCATGGAAATCTACGTTAGCCCTATGTCTCCACAACCAATTTATACCTAGGATAATGTTATTTGATCCTAGAGGTGCGACATATCGGTTTACTTCCGTAGAAAAACTGGGTAGTTCTATCCTAGCCTAGAATAGACATTGATCCACCTTTTCTCTTGTTTGGTTTGCATACCCTACATCCCAAGTCATTGCCATGTATCTTTCCTTCCTAGATAATTGCTTAGCTACTCTAAGTGAAATGAAATTCTTAGTTGCACCAGTATCAATAAGAACAAAATTAGGTAAGCCAAATAAAATATCTGGCATTTCAACTGGAGTTACTTGGAACTCTACCTGATGATCATCCATAGCTACATGTATCTTTTGTTGAAAAATAACTTGCTAGGTGGATAATGGATTACCATATGGTCGTGATCTAGAAGTTTTATTGGTACACTCGTTAGCATAGTGGTCCCCTCTACATATAAAACATCCTATAGCCGGTCCTCTTTTCCCTATGGTTTCTCTAGACTTGTTGAAATTTCAATTAGCCTTGTTGGTATTACCCATTCTAGAATCATTTATTTTATGCTCTCTTCTAGACTCCTTTCCATCATTGTTGAACCTTTTTCCCTTTTTCCTTGGAACATTTTGCACAGATTCCACCTTCTTCAGAGCTATCTTGTCTGGAACTTCCACATCCTTCTTTTTCTCTCTTCTTTCTTGAAAAATGGAGTTAGCCTTGAGCTTTTGCTCCTAATTAATTGCTTTCTCATATACAAGATCCATTGTTGTTGAACCATTCATATCCACTTCTCCTCTGATTTGATTGTTAAGTCCTATTATAATTTTTTTAATGCGAAAGTGCTCATCCTTGTGATAAATGGGAACATAGTGTAGAAGTCGAGTAAAATTCTCCCAATACTCATTGATTGTCATATTACCTTGTCTCAAACCTTGGAAATCTGATATTTTTTGGTCATAGTAGAGTTGTGGCAATCATCTCTTATGCAAAATCTCCACGAATTCTCCCCATGTCAGCTTCCATGAGTTAATATTAAGTTCCAACTTTTTGTTCATCCACCAATTAGAGGCTTCTCCTGCTAACTGATATGTACCCCAAGATGCTTTAGTAACCTCATCATAGTTTTGTATTTCAAAATAATTTTCCATTTGGATAAGCCACACCTCAGTCTCATCACTACTAGGACTTCCCTCAAACTTGGGTGGGAAAATCTTCTTCATATCCTTAGAATATTTAGAAGCCATACACTTCTTATTTCTTTCTTCAGATGGCATAGGTGATTTTTCTCTCTCGTGATCATGGGTTTCTTCACACCCATGAGAAGAGTTTTCTTCCTCATGCTCATTAATGGGAACATCATTCTCTACCCTATCCTTAACTCTTTCCTTCTCAAGGTTAGCCAACCTTGCCAAGATTTGGTCAAGTCCAGCCTCAACTCCAGCGGTTCCTTTCCCAATCTCTTGGATTCCACTAGTATTATTTTGTGTCCTCACCATCCTAACGAGGTTGATTTTTACCTGAATTTTTATCCATGTTAGACTAAATTATGTTATCAACTATCTTATAAAAAAACATTGAAAATGGCATTCCTACACACAAAGAATTCCACACAAGATTAAGCACACGCTTTTTGATAAACACATAATTTTATTCATTTCATGAGGATTTCAATATCCCCTTGATTACATGGAGTGACTATTTAGATAGTTAAGTGGAGAGTATCCCTCATATTCACTCTTTGACACATAACTTAATGGAGTATAACCTACAGACTAAGAATGTTGTTGATCCCTAACTTTCTATTCATCTCTCATTTGTTCGTACCTATCCCAAAAAAGATAATAACCTTCAGATTTATCATCTGATACATAGTTGCAAGGTACAATGTCAATATGGTGTTCATCAACAATGTAGTCTACCCTTTTCACATACATTTGTTCATGAGACCATTTCTCATCTGGCAGTGTCTGTGGTACATATCCCTCAGACTCATTACTTGAAGAAATTATAATTACTTATGCTAATGGAAGAGCTCTAGGGTCCCTAAAGATGAATGTTGGACTTACAATTCCTTCTTAGGGCATATCCCTAGAAAGTGGCAATGACTCGGACTTCTTTGGTGAGATGGTCAATAGGTAGTTGTTCATAACCTCCATCTTCATCTTTCTCTTCACATCATTGATCTGAGAGAGAGAGTGACTAAAGGTTTCAGTGTCACTCAACCAAACAACATTTTCGTAGTTGGTACCCTCAATTGTTCTAATGATGTCTTCTCTTTCCTTCTTTGCTTTGAGGTAGCACTCGTTTCTTATTACTGACTTTTGAGTTGTTAATCTAAGATGCACCATCTTGGCACAAGAATTCACAACATTAGATAATGTTGGTCAAAAAGAATGATGAGCTCATAGGTTCCAGAGCTAAACCTAGTAACTTTGATACCATATGTAACATACTAACCCTTCAATGAAGTAAAAATTCCTAATTTTTCACCTTGTGAGTAAATAAACTATGTAACAAGCCATTGCAATAAAAAAAATTATTTCTTTATTGAGAATATATGAACAAAGATGCATAACATAATACAATAAGGATTCCATTTCATTACAATATTTTCATAAGTTACAACAATACAAGAATGCATACATTTACATGCATAGCTCAATGAGCTTTGGAACAAATAGTTGTAAGACAGTCCAGGATCCTTCCTTTCAAATCTTGGTTCTTTTGTCACCTGTTGTGGAGGAGAAGCATCACTCAAGCATTTTTTCGCCAACCACAAACTCTTAATGCGGTCCCCTGCACATCTATCATTCGATAGATGGCCCTTCCCTTCGATGAAGAGATTGGTAGAGTAACTGAATAACGACAACCAATTGAGCATAGAGTTGTTTCCTACATAACTAGAACTTGTAATCCCACAATCTGGAACTAGCATGTAATACTAGATCACACTGAACTAACAGTGGAGCCAGAGGTCGTCACACTACTTTGGCCAAAGTGTTCTTATTCAACACTTCGAATGAAGGTCATCTATCACATACACTACTATGATATAAGAGGGATTTGTTGCACATGGGTCTCTCCTTTCTCGAGAGATCTCCAGGGAATGAACTACCCTTATACACCTCAGAATAACAAATTAGCAGAATGATAAAGAACTAAGATTCAATTATGCTTTGGGAAAAAACTACCAGAGACCTTGGGAGAATAAAGCTACGAGATTCCTTCCTAAGAAGAGGGATCTCTCAGCTAGAAGACATCACCGCAGTTCTAGGATGCTAGCGCGACACACTGTCATATAAAGGATGCACTGGCACCCTTAGCAATAGAGAACTCAAGAACTCAAACGGACAAAAATAAGCTCTAGTTCTAAGCTCAAGGATGAGTTGTACTGAACTATATGACTAATCAAAAAACTAGAAATTGAAATGAACACAAGGATGCTTGGAGAAAGCTTACCTTTCTCTGGACGTCTAAATCTTCACTCCAAGCTCCTTTTCATGACCTACACACAAGAGAACGAGGGGAAAGTTGTTGGGTGGTTGTATAGGGGCATGCCTTAGTCAAACCTCATTTTGGTGTTCCCACCTCCACAGATAGCCAAGTTGGAAAGGAGTGCTCAAGAAGTAAACAAAATGTGTGCTGAAAGAAAAACCCACTTAGGAGTAGAAGCCGCACAACAAGAAGCGTGTGGTGAAAGCAAAACCCACTCAGGAGTAGAACTCACACCACAAGATAGTAAATGAGAAAATATGAAAGGAAATTGAAAGAGAGAGTGTTACCTACAGGCCTAGGCCCTCTCTGAAGCACACAGATGCACCATTGAGTGCTTTCTTGAGAGAAGCTACTACTGGGAGGACCTTAGTCCAACATGGCTTTGCTTGTGAGAGCACTGCTATCAAAGATGAGGGGATCTCAAAGTTGGAGCAAACAAATAAGAGAGTTTGAGTGATGTCTTCCAACCCTCAAATGAGAACCAAAAAGAGGTTTTTAATGCTTACAAGGATGACAAAGAGCTGTTACTTTTGGAATGTAAATGCTAGGACATGTGTCTCAAGGGTCAGTATTCTAGATTCCACATTTTGAACTCGAGAAATTGCCAAGACACTAATGCATCACGCAAATCTCTACACGTCGTGCATAAGTTCGAAGCCTAGATTCTCAGAAAACACGTCATTAGGCTTCTATCACTCAACTACAAGTCCACATGGAGTCAAAATCACAAAATTTTGACCCATGGGATTTTTTCATTAATGTCTCAAGGCATCATAAATGCTAGGCAAAAATGCCAAAATGTGGAATTGCCTCTAGGTACAATTTTGTGACATTACATTTTTCCCCCACTTTAGTGGGCTTGATTTTGAAAAAAATCGGCCTTGCATAAAGTACAAAAGAAAAAATTCATCAAAATTTTGAATTTTACGAATTTGTGTGCCATAAGAAAGAGATCATAGTGACCACCGAAGTCGAGCTAGTCGGTATTGAGGGTGCCCCTAGCATCTAAGCTCGACAAACAGCATCAGAATGGTCGTGAAAAACTGTTCAAGGCTTTAACCTACAAAATTCAAATTTTAGGTCAACTTTGCAAAATTGAAAGAAAGCTACTATGGAGAGAGGAATGATCAAGAAAAAGTCATCGATTCAAAAGAAAAATATGATCAAGAGACAACCTTATACCCCCTCCTAAGTTTTCCCCTAGCCTAGTGGGGAAAATTCAGGAGAAATCGGGGAGCCACAAACTCTAGGAAAAATGGGCCCCGGTGGGCCTATATATACCTAGGTTGGCCCCTAGAAGGGTCATTTTCACTATTCATTGTGAGAAAATTCTTGACTTTTGTGACAGAAAAGTCAGCAAAATGTTGAGCAAGAGAGAGTATGAGGCATCGAGGTTGGAGCAATTATTCTAGGACATCGTCGAGGGTCATGAGGTAGACCAGGTAGGCTGCAAAACCTGGTTTTTCATGATATTTAGCTCATTTTTAGGAAAAATTTTGTCGGCGAGGTGCGCAGGAGTCCTTTTTTTGAGCCTTTGTCTGACATTTGCATTGCTGTCTATTATGAGCGTTGGGGTCCCAACTCTACGTTGTTGTATTTGAGATGACCATGGTGGTCGGGGATGCCTGCGCAACACGTAGACGTCTATGCAATGCACATAGGTCCTAGTTAATTTTTTGTTTCCATGTTCTGACTCAAATTTTTTGCTACTTTTGTAGGAGTATCTGAAGATTCAGGAGCATTCAGAAGGTCGAGCATTCTAACTCATTCGTGAGTAGAGGGACAATCTATCAAAAGACAAGGTCACACTTGTAGAGTGGGTCGGTCTCTGGCACGTGTTTACCATGCTAGAGATGAGATATCACGAGAGGATGCTGACAACCCTTATGGAGCGGTGGGATTCCACCATGTCATCTTTCAGCTACCTTGTGGAGAGATGACCGTCACACTTGAGGATGTCTATCGGATCCTTGGGCTACCCATCTGTGGATGGTGAGTGGCTCTTGATGATACACAATCGACGTGGGAGTGAACGAAGGGGTTCCTCTACTACATAGGGAGGACCGACGATGGTGACAAAATTGGTCATATTTATACACATTGGTATGACCATGCAAGGACCACTGCACCATTGCTCCGTCGAGTCATGGTCATGACAATTTCCTTCTGGATCACGATTGATGGACGAGGCTCACACCTACACGAGGGCCTCATCCATACTATCAAAGAGATGGTAGAGCATAGGACTATTTTTTCCTGAGGGTGTAGCATGCTAGTGCACCTCTATCAGGAACTAGGCCAGTACATGCATTACGAGTATCATAGCCTTACAGTATGCACACTTTTGTAAGTGTGGGCCTTTGTCCACATCATGTGCACCTGGCCAATTAGTTTTCCCCAGCGATGGTCGTATTAGATTCCTATGGCCCACTAGTATGATATGATGGGCCAGTGGAGATTCGGGGACTTATAGTTTTGGTTCCTACAGTTTGACACTCTCACTGCAGATGGGGTTTGGTGGAGACCCTACAAATTTTTTAGATAGGTGGATGATAGTAAGTACTTGAGGAACCTACAACAGGACCTTTTTTTATCATCTAGAGAGATTATATCATAGTACCCTACTACTGGAGTTGGGTCAAGCGGTAGCATGGCCAACCTCAAACTATTCCAGCAGATGTGCCCACCTATACTAGGGCCCATAGGAGTGCAATGAGGATTGGGGACCGCCTTGCCCCACTATTACTGATATTGTCCCCTCATCTATGACGGTGGATAATGTTGGGGTAGTAGCTGATTTTGTACAATGGTGGGAGAGGCACCATCCTGCTCCTATGTTTAGCGAGGGTGCCCTGAGAGGGGATCCTACTCCACAAGAGGACTTACCACCCTAGCCACCATAGGACAGGAGGAGAGATAGACAATAGGTCGGTGAGGAGGAGGAGGCATCACAGGAGGAGGGGGCGGCACCACCGAGATTGAGGCAGTGCAGGAGGTCAAACCCCCCACTAGCTACCCCTATCTCTTCTACACCACCAACTTCTATTGCAGCGGTGGTGGCACTAGTGTGACTGGGAGCAACCACCGATGTTGGCAGTGCAAGTCCCAGCATCGAACCTCACCCTGACCCGACATGGCATCCAAGGGACCCAGGTATACGGGATATGTTGTTTATGTTTCTGTACTTTCAATTTTTTGTTTACGATATATGTGTATATATGCCATGTGATATTGATACCTCTTTCTTTCTTTATGGTTGTAGAGGACGCATAGGGATAGACTGGGCTTATAGCTCAATGTATTTCATGGGGTTTCCCCCTCTTGTGTGGGTTGGGGATGCGATCCTTGAGGCTTACCGGCCATCTGCAAGATGACATGCACGCTAGCCTAGCTAGTTGCATGCCTAGGTACCTATAAGAATTGGTGGAGATCATTCGTAATGCTACTGATGACGTTCGAGGACAACACAACTAGCTATGGAGCCTCTGACCGGCACTTACCAAGTGAGACATGAGTGAGGAGGTTGATGTCATCCCGGCGGCGTGTGATGCCCTCCAAAGCACATGGCGCCCTCAAAGCCATCTCAATGATCTCGATGAAATACGTGGTTGTTATCTTGATAGATTTTTCAGTGACTATGAGGCGAAGTTGAGGCGGTAAGTGATATCCTCCCTATAGGGGGAGATCAAGGGAACGTGGGCAGCTTTTTCTATATCACGCTCCCACTGTTCACACTCCATGACCACCATTTAGCCCCTCCTAAGGGTTCCAAAGCATCCACCAGAGCTAGAGGGCTCTGGGATCCATGCACCGCAGTGATTAAAGGTATCATCATCATTTTTGTAGCAAGATACATATACATTCATATATACTAGTAGATCTTTTGTATAGACATATATTCAATAGCCACTTATTTTTGATAGTAGTGGCCTGATACATGTACATGAAATTTGATACATACATGTGTATATATATATATGGATACATCAATTCTGATTTCATGGCATCATTCATTCGGATATGTATATTCTTTATTTTTCACGTATGTTTATGCTATGGATGTTATATGCTCATATGGATGTATAATTATATTAGATGCTAACATGATTTAATAAACACACATGGATGTATCTTAATTAAATACAATGATGATCTAATTGCCTTAAAAGATGTAATGTGATGCATGGTCACACACACACATGTGGTCATATCATAACACAAAAAGAAATTCATAATGTGTTAATGAATAGTGTCACCATATATAGTTCTATTGCCCTTCTGTAGAGAGAACACCACATAGATGACACATAGAACACTAAGCGTAATATTGACGAAGATGCATCACATTAACGAGATCTTTTAGAGGCGTCCCATCCATAGATGATAATCTTTAAGATGTTTGAGGGCCTGTAAATGACACTCATTGAGCATCTCCAGCTAATGCAAATGGTTAACTCAGTAGGTTTCATCATCAATTATCCCTTTAAGGGAAACACATAAAGAAAAAATCTCCAACTCTAAAGGCATAATAGCTTTGACACCATACACGAGATTGTAAGGCGTTGTTCCCGTAGCTGTATGAACACTTGTGCAATAGGTCCACAAAGCGTACATCAACTGAATATACCAATCTTTACCATGCTTATTAGTTGTCTATGGAGAATAAGCTCAAGAGTTTTTTAGACGCTTCCACTTGACCATTAGATTGTGGATAGTATGGTGTGGAAAACCTATGCTGAATATGGAATTTCCTGAGGAAATGTTTCACTTCCTTTTTCTTGAAAGGTGTACCATTGTTAGAAACAAGCATAGCAGGCAATTCAAATTGAGAAATGATGTTGTTCATGAGACAACTATAGATAGCTTCAATGTTCATGGATCAGAGTGGGATAGCTTTGACCAATTTCATGAAGTAATTTGTAGTGGTAATGATAAAGGTATGTCCCTTGGAAGAAGGAGGTGATATTTTTCCAATGATATCCAACTCCCATTTTGCTAACGGCCAAGGAGAAGTTTGATTTTGTAATTCTTGGGTAGGTGCATGAATAAGACAATAGTGTTGTTGACATTGGGAGCACTTAACAAAATTGAAGGAATCTCGTTCCATAATTTTCCAATAGTACCCCATGTGTATTAGTCTTTTTTCCAAGAATTTACACCAAAGTGTCCATCCCCGGAGCCTCCATGGGATTCCTTAAGGGAAAGGGGTATTTCCACTCTAGTGAGACACCTGAGAAGCAAGCCATTATAGGCTTTTCTGTAAAGGACATCAAACAGGATAACATAACAAACTGAAAGCTTTCTTATACGAGTGCGATCATTCTTTTTCATGTCATCAGGAAAGTTTCCAATCTTTAGGTAGTTATAGATATCAGAAAACCATTCTCCAGAGTCCACATGGGAACATAAAAAGGACTCAGCTTCAAGTTGGTTGGGGACAGTAGGGGTCCGTAGAACCTGGACCACGAAGTAGTATTCTTTCATATGTTCTTTTGAAGGTACCAAGGAAGCAGCACTTTCCATGGCATCAACATGTCTATTTTCTCTCCTAGGGATGCTATCTATCATGAAAGAAGAGAACCGTTTAAGAAAGGACAAGGCAAGGTCCTGATAACTGGACAACTTACTCTGCTTCACTTGATAGGTTCTCGTTATTTGGTTCACGATAAGCTCAGAGTCACTTAAAATACAAAGACATTTGATTTTTAGAGTGATCACGACATATAATCCAATAATAAGCTCTTTGTACTCAGCGATGTTATTAGTACAAGGAAAATTTAGTTGAAAGGATAGAGGAATCGATTTACCTTCAGGGGATACTAGAACCACAACAGCTCCAAAACCAATTTGACACCTCGATCCATCGAAATAAATTTTCCACTCAAGGTCATGATTAATTACAAAAATATTTTCATCACGAAACAAATCCAACCCTGGAAAGGAGTGAGATGAGGGAGCATCTGCCAGTTGATCCACAACCACTTCACCATTTATTAATTTCTAAGTAACGAACGTTATGTCAAACTCAAAAAGCAGCATAACCCATTTCGCTAATCTCCCAACCAGGTCAGTGCTAGAGAACATATGCTTTAAGAGATCCATTTTTACTATGACATGTGTTTCAGCATGGAGGAGATAGTGTCTCAAATTTTGTGTAGCGAAGACGAGAGAAACAAATTGCTTCTCCATGGAGGAATAACAGGTTTCATAGTCAACCAAAACACGACTAATGTAGTAGACTACTCTCTCCTTCCCAGTTTCATCATATTGAGCTAAAAGAGTTGCCCAAGCATATGGTGACGCTGCAAGGTAAATTAGAAAGGGTCTATCTTGCATAGCCAACATCAATACGAGAGGATTGGCCAAATAAGCCTTGATTGATTCAAAGGATTTTTTACTCTCTTCATCCCATATGAAGCGAACATCCTTTTTCAATAAACGAGTGAAAGGAAGGGTATGATCAACTAATTGAGATATAAATCTACGAATTTCATGAATCTTACCCTGTAAACTTTTTAACTCAGTGATATTCCTCGGTGGAGGCATGTTAACAATGGCATCAATCTTATTAGTATCAACCTCGATCCCATGGTGAGAAACTATAAACCCCAAAAGCTTGTCGACGTCAATGCCGAAGACACACTTATGGGGATTTAATCTCATTTTATAGAGTCAAAGCCTCTCAAAAATAAGACAAAGTTTCTTTGTGTGATCTTGATGGTTTATCGATTTTTCTAATATGGACCATCAATGTAATCCTCTAAGATCTTATGGATAAAATCATGAAATATTATTGTCATCGCCCATTGGTAAGTAGCTCCCATGTTCTTTAATCCAAAGGGCATGACCACATAACAAAAATTACCCCATAGGGTAGTGAAGGTTGTCTTGTATTGATCATCCAATTTAATATGAATCTGATTGTAACCCAAGAATCCATCCATGAAAGTTAGTAATACATGGCCTGCAGTCGAGTCAACAATCATATCTATATTAGGCAATGGAAAATCATCTTTAAGAGAAGCCTTATTAAGATCATCAAAGTCAATACATATGCAAATACTCCCATCAGGCTTACTAACGGCAACTATATTCTAAATCCAAGGGGAATAGTCGATAGAACCAATAAATCTTTCCTTCAATAGTTTCTTTATCTCAGTCTTGACCATCAATGCCACCCTGGGTTAAATCTTTTGGATTTTTTGTTTAACTGGCTTGGCGTCAGCACATAGGACGATATTCTGAACCATTATAGATTCATCAATACTAGGAATATCCTTGTATGTTGAAGTGAATATATTAGGATGAGAATGCAAGAGATCAGAGTGTTCATCTGCCTCCTCTAAAGAGACACTTCCTAATATTAATAACTTTTTTTGAGGATTTAGGATCCATAGACATTTCAATAGTATCTCCTTTAAGAAGGGAATTCTGGTCTTCAGGATGAGATATCATGATGTCATCACCGATGTTATATAGAGGTTCCTCCTCATCAATACTCAAAATAGACTCTCCAAAGTACGCTTGACTGTGCAAGTGATATAGGAACCGTTTCTTGTGATGATAAGGAGGGAACGGGGGTAAGCACCTAGAAATTCCTCTAACACTTCATCTGAAGAGAATACATCTAGAGGGACCTTCTCGATCTACCCCCTTTCCTCAATTAACTCAAGATGAACTAGGATCAATGACTCGGCTGAAATCATATTAACACTCCACCAAGGCTTTTGTTTAAACTGTTCAACGGAGCATCCTAGACCCAGATAGAAATGTCGTGGCTTGAACTAGATAGGGACCTGAATCTCTTGCTTGATACACCCTAGACCTTTTTACTTGTATTCATATCGAGAAGCAAACTCATATCCAAACCCATCACGAGTCTGAAAAACCTCAGGAGGCGGCGGCTCCACATAGAGCATTTCGTTCCACCAATGGATGTCAAAAATTTCTACAGGGGTACTCCTGCCTTCTTTACTGGGCTCACAAATGTTAATCTCCTTTGCAAGAGCGGGACTATTTTCCTCAACACAGGAAGGAGTGATCTTCTGAATAGGATCACACTTCTCCTCCTTTGTGAGAGTATCATCCGCCTTTGTGTCAAGGGCACCTAGAAGGTCTATGCAAGAGGGGTTTTCCTTGTATTTTGTAATGAATAATTCAAAAAAATTCAAGGAGCTCAAATCATCCCCAAGGAAATCATTTGTTAGAGAAGCAGATGAGGGAGATTCAGGGTCTCCCACTTTAGGTGATTCTTCATTCCTAACACTCACTCTAGGAACAACTTCCACAGAGGGTATCGACGAATAACATGCCATAACACCGACAGTCAAAGATGGAATACAATTCTTGAGAGTAGATACAACCGAAGCACGACCGATAGCGACTAGTTCATAGAGATGAATGCCTTTTGGATTTTCTTTAACTATAACTACTCGATTATTTGCAATGAACTTCAAAGAATGATGTAAAGTAGAAGTCACCACACCTAAAGCATGGATCCAAGGTCTCCCTAAGAGGAGTTTATACGGTAAGGGTTCGGGCATCACATAAACTAATGTGGATAAGGTAACAAGACCCAGCTGCAAAGGGAGTATTATCGTACCTAGAGCTTGGCGGCCAACGCTATCAAATCCATGAATGTACAAGGAGGAAGCCGCTAAAGAAGATGAATCAATCTTAATTTTAGGTAATAGGTCTACACCACAAACATTGAGGGTTGAACTAGTTTCAACGAGGGTGCACCTAATACCAATATTGTTAACATTAACTATAATCATCAAAGGCTCTACTTGCTTATACACATCCGAAGGTGGGAGTTCTTGCGGGTGGAATGTGATATTCAATGAATCCACACAAATATGAACCAATAACACATTAACATCCGTAGGCCTAGAGGAGGTAGGAAAAAAAATCTTTTGTAAAGCTTCCTAGAGCATCTCCTGATAAACGAGAGCGGTTTGAAGCAAGTCACAAAATGAGATCTTAGCCAGAGTAATGCGAAGCTACTCGACAAGATCATAATTGCCCGGTGCTTTGATCATGGGTTTAGGTGCTGAAGGAAGGCTTGGTTGAGAAGGTGGTAAAGAAGTAGGGACAGACGGTTGTGATGTAGGAACTGTAGGTTGTTGATTCATATTTTCTTTATTACTCCTTGTAGGACATGTGTGTCCGACAACATTATAAGATGTAGAGTTTGTAGCTTTCATGAACCTTGAGTATAAGTTTGATGAATTGATACAACATGAAATCCCATAGATAGAAGAGTCGGTCAAGGTCGCGTAAATGAAAAATTTCTTAGGGCTTGGAGGAGCCACAAAGACCACCACCACATTTACTGATCCCTCAGCCTATCGAGAGGAGACTTGTTCAAGAGATTTGCAGATAGGGGAGAGCACTTCTAAGAAATCATCTAGAGCATCTTCCAACATATCAAAATCTTCCTTAGAAAAGTCATTATCATGGACATGCAACATCGCGAAGAAATATTTGACGTTCACGTTGGGGTCACCAAAATGTGATATAAGAGGGATTCATTGCACATGGGTCTCTCCTTTCTCGAGAGATCACCAAGGAACGAACTAGCCTTATACACCTCAGAATAACAGATTAGCAGAACGATAAAGAACTAAGATTCAGTTATGCTTCAGGAAAAAAGTACTAGAGACCCTGGGAGAGTAAAGCTATGAGATTCCTGGCTCATAAGAGGGAGCTCTCGGCCAGAAGATGTCAGCACAGTTCTAGGATGCCAGCATGGTGCGTTGTCATCTAAAGGATGCGCTGGCATCCTGAGCAACAGAGAACTTAAGAACTCAAACAAACAGAAATAATCTCTACTTCTAAGCTTAGGGGTGAGCCATACTGAACTATATAACTAATCAGAAAACTAGAAACTGAAATGAACACAAGGATGCTTGGAGAAAGATTACCTTTCTTTAGACGTCTAAATCTTCACTCCAAGCTCCTTTTCATGACCTACACACAAGAGAACAAGGGGAAATTTATTGAGTGGTTGTATAGGGGCCTGCCTCAGTCAGACCCTGTTTTAGTATTCCCACCACCACAGAAAACCAAGTTGGAAAGGAGTGCTAAAGAAGTAAACAAAGCATGTGGTGAAAGAAAAACCTACACCACAAGAAGCGTGTGGTGAAAGCAAAACCCACTCAGGAGTAGAACCCACACCTCAAGATAGTAAATGAGCAAATATGAAAGGAAAGTAAAAGAGAGAGAGCATTACCTACATGCCTAGGCCCTCTCCAAAGCACACGGATGCACCGTTGAGTGCTTGTTTAAGAGCTTTTGTTGCTAGGAGGACCTCAGTCTGGCATGGATTCTCTTGTGAGATCACTACTATCAAAGATGAGGACATCTCAAATTTGGAGCAAAGAAACAAGAGAGTTCGAGTGATGTCTTCCAACCAACAAATGAGAGCCAAAAGGGGTTTTTAATGCTTGCAAGGGAGGCAAAGAAACATTACTTTTGGAATGTAACTACTAGGACATGTGTCTCAAGGGTTAGTATTCTAGATTCCACATTTTGAACTCGGGAAACCACCAGGACGATAATGCATCGCGCAGACATCTGTGCATCGCATATGTGTCTGGAGCCTAGATTCTCAAAAATGCGTCACCAGGATTATGTCACTCAGCCACAATTTTGCATGGAATCAGAATCGTGAAATTCTAACCCATGAGATTTTTTCATTAATGTCTCAAGGCATCATAAATGCTAGGCAAAAATGCCAAAATGTGGAATTTCCCCTAGGTGCAATTATGCGACATTACAACTACTCAGGGTCAATTTGACTTAAGGCCATCTTAAACTACGCATAGGTATTTCCTTCAATGGATAATATATCATCCCAGAGATAACCTATCACCATTTTAACATACTTGGAATTAACCTACTTAACAAGTAAGCACACAAGCTCCCTCCCATATTGGATAAACTATCCTAGGAGTAAACACAAGCTATTCTAGTTAAATCAATAACTTAGCTAAGTGTAACACATATGCCGCTCATGTTCAATCATATCTAGTATACAATACCTATGATAAACACCAATCTCCTAATATGGAGTACATACAAGCACATCATAAAAATAGCATAAAAGCTTTTATTCCCTTTTCAATGGAATTCTAAATTCCCTAAATGAAAGTACTTGGAAAAGACAATTCAAGCATTCATGGAGAACAATTCATTCATAATTTAAAATAACAAAGAAGAATATCCTCATGCCTATTATCACTTGTCCAATCAATTGACAGCAATGCAACCTCTCCCAAATAGCAACAAGCTTGATAATAGCTTCTCAAGAAATGTCACAATGAACTTCTAACTCTCAAGTTGATAGATTACTTCACTCAAACAACAACTCTTTCTCTCAATATGATATAATTCTCTCTCACACACACAAGTAAAACTGAGAATAAGCTAAAAATAATGCAGAGTAAAGGCTTGCAAGATAAATGTGTCCTCTCATATGAAACTTCTCTACTATTTATACAACAACATGAGGCTTCATATCCTACAATTTAGGCATGGATATGGATAGAAAACACCATGTACAACTACACATTTATCATAGCAAAAAGGTGGCAACTATGTAAGCTCATACTTAGCAAAACGTCTATAGATCGACAACAAATAGAGACTTATTCAAATCTACACATGGATAATTTGAATTATCTCTAGCAATGGATATCTACAGGTATAAGGAAACAAAGGTGGTGCCAAAACTTCCACACTATTCTCAAAGTTGGCATGGTTTCCATGCAATTAGATATGGCCAATAACCAATTTGCAACACCATTCCTTCATCGACTAAGTATGGGTGTGAGTTGACTCAGACATTTATTCATTTTGACAAAATCATTGACCAATTACTTACTTCTTAATAGATTTTGGTTTAAGCTCATAGACATGGTGCTTTAAGTTTTACCAAGTCAAAGATTATTTTATAATAGGCGTCAACTAAGTCTCCACCATGCATCAACATAATGCAGCAAGATTTAAATGAAATATATGTGTTCTATAAAGCATGACAGCAAGAGTAAAACTTGGCTTCTCTAAACACAATTATAAGCAACTTATAATCGGCCTCTATCATGATAAATGATAGTTGATCTCAAGTAATAACTAATATGTTAAATATAATTATATATATATAATATCACACACACACACATATATATATATCATCATCATATATTTATATATGTATATGTATATGTATATATATGTGTTAATATATATATATATGTGTGTGTGTGTGTGTGTGTTAATATATATATATATATATATCATAAGCCATTAATGTAGTATACATTCAATATATAAATAAGTACAGGCAAGATAATATTTACACATAATAAATACAATATATCGATTGTATACATATATGTATATAAGTATATGCCTCTATGTACATGCATATGTATGTATACCTATATCGATACATTCGTATGGATGTGTCCATTTGCCAACGTGCACATGTATCGATGCATATATACATATGGATATGTGTATATACTATATATATATATGTTCACATTTGATTCACATATAACCATTCACAATTACCATCATATTGATAAGTATTTATGTGTGGTACATCTATACATGTGTATATACATGTCGTTAGATCCCATTGACCTGTATGTGCATATATATACACATACTCCACATACATGATCCCTCTTATCAATATAATCATAATAGTACAAGAAAGAACTCTAAAGCTCAAAGATAAACATCACCCAATAATGCATGTGATAGTAAACAAGACTCTACCAATGTAGACACATCAACTAAGGATGACTTACCAACTTCCCACAAACTGAATGAACTCAATTATTCTACTGTGGTGTGTATATGCTCAGATAGTTTACGTTATCAATTACCTAACCAAGATCTTCTCTTGAGTGATACTTCCCCTCCACCTAGAAGAATTGAACATATACCTACAACCACTAACACATGCACTCAGTACTCAATTGTTCATAACATATGCAATATACGTAAAACATCTCCAAAGTTGGAATATCAATTCAATAACCATCCATTCACATATATGCAACACTTTTCCATGAGATAGCATTCACATATAACACATTGATAGCAAAGTACAAGCACAATTTATTCATCTCAAAAATTCACATTACACTCATATTACGCTATGTAGTAGTAGTAAATAGTAATTACTCAATTGGGATGTAACACTACCAGATATTGATGGTGATGTTAAATTCATTGAAGATGGAGCACTTGTTTTATTTTGAAGAAGCCATTACTTTGAAGACAGGGAGGGATGCAGTAGAGAATAGATAGATGCTCAATTGTTTGATAGGCTAGTGGATTAGTGAAACTATACCTCATTAGGGTTATGATACATACATGTGAGGATTGTTGTCCAATAGTTCAAGGGAGATCCAAGATTTGGAAGTTCAACATCATACCCTTGTGAGGGTGATAAGACACATCATGTGCAAATGGTTTCCAATGATGTTGGGAACTTGGATTATAGCTAGGTGACTATGCTTGGGAGCAAATTGAAGAATTCTTACTGGTCTAAGAACTATTTACAAAAAATAGTTTTTGCATAATGTATTTACTATTGTTTTTTGTTGTTAGTCAGTTTAGTTCGCAATTTGTACTATGTAAAAATATGTTACGATTCCATCAAAAGTTAGTTATTTCTTAAGGGGAGCATTAGAATAAATCATAACATAATTATGCTTATATTATTTATGTGTCATTAAGCATTGAATAGGTGTCAATAAAAATTGTCGAGAGTCCCAGTTTGTTGTCAATAGGTTTAGTTTTTTTTCAATCTCCTCAACTATTTTATAGGAAGATTGTTGAGTTTTCTACACTTATAAATTTGTAATATGTTGATGAAGAAATAAAAAATTGAAGTCTTCTATGTTGTTTCATATTTTAATAATTCAACCATATCAAACCCTATATGCCAAGGTTTGATGAACGATCCAACTTCATTATGAAAGTAAGTTCCTTCCTCAAAAGATACATTTTGATTAGCCATTCTAGAAAATACAACAAAGAAGAAACCATTTGCCACTTAAATAACCTCTATATCCTCTTCTAGTTATCAAGTATGATGCACCCATTTCTCAAGAAAAGGCAACATGACTTCAAAACCCAAAAGTTTGCATATCAAAGCATGCTATGAAAAATAAAAAACATCATCAACTATAACCTTAGCATTAATTACTTGAATAAGATGAGCCTCACTTTTTTGCAAATAATCATTAGATTGGGATAATTATCAACCATTTGTTTAGATCTAGCTTCATGCATAGCTTACATGAGAAAAATAATAGCATTTTCATAGCTAGAGGTTGTAGCCTCATCATCTCAAACAAAATCCTTAAAGGAAAACAACAAGAGACCTCCTAAATTCCCTCCAGATCTTGTCATATGAGAAGCTTCAAGCGTAAAGACCATAGGAAAAACTAAAAAAAAATCTTGTAGAAAATAAAGCCTAAGAACCACATACATAATCAAAAGAGTAAAGCTATAATCCTGCATAGGCATGCAACGACTCCCACCCACTCTAAAGGAAAAAGGAAGGATACCCGAACCCTCAATTAGATCTGATTAGATTTTATTACGATACTAAGAATTAGAATTAATCATTACAGATCATTTGTTTATATAAAGAGTGTTTATCCAACATAGTAAATATACATTTTAATTTAATAGATGGATATACTAGGCATTGTCAGCTTTAATGGAGGCATGTGATTGACTTGTGATATAATTGAAGTGAATATTGATTGAATATCGATTTAATTCAACATTTAAGATTTTTTCCTTTTGCCGCTTCCTCTCTATCTAGGGGAGAGGACTCAGTAGTTGAGCACCCTAACTTCGTGCTTCTAATTATCCTATGTGGAAATTTCAAATCACTCCCAATTTTTAGAACAACTTACTTGGCAAGTCCCCAACTTATAACTTTCAAATCACTCCCAATTTTTTACAGCAGCTTACTTGGCAAGTTCCCTACTTATAACTTTCTTTTTGGGTCCACATCATCAAATATGATGCCACATCAGCATGTTTTTTGTCAAGGTGTCCAAAAAGACCCAAAAAAAGTGCTACCAATACTTGTGCATTCACATCACCCTGTAGTTGAGCGCTGATGTGGCATCACATCATTGGTTGCTTTTTAGATCAAAGGAATACATTTTGTTCAATTATGGTTAGTCATCATCAACACTAACAACTTTAAAGTCACAATTATTGGTCCAATATTGATAAAAATATTGAGCATTATATAAACAACTACTATCACAACTATTGAAACGTGTTCAACTACTGGGTCCTCTCCCCTACATTACTTACATTCGACTCAACAACACAAATTGTCTTTTCAGAAACTGTTATAAACAAAACAGAAGAGATTATATATAAAATAAAAAACTTATCATATGTGTAGCCTATGGAGTCTTTTTCAGATCTAAATTATAGAAGTGTTTTATCTGCCTGTTCCACCTGTCTAGGCCTTAATATTTAGTGAACACAGCTTTTTAATGGCAAATCTAAGTTAAGGTTTAACAGAGCTTATTCAGCCAGCCTTTTCCAGTGTGTCACTGTTTATTTTCAATAATTAAGCACTGTATACACGTTCATATGACGAATGGTTCATCTCTGTTTGCATAACTATATACCTGACATATTATATACCTCCCATCTAAACCGCTGGCACGTAATAGTCACCGTACGGACAATTGTCATGGAGACCTGTCCGACGTCAATGGCCAACAAAATGGCTACAAATATACCTTCTGTTTAAACTTTACCAAACTTCGCAGCATTTTGACTACAGAACTGGGGACGCACATGAAAGTATGGGAGTCCTCAACCTTAGACTCCTCGTCCCTGATGAGAACCACCCGGGCCGCGAGGCTGATCATGTCACCCACTTGTACGGTTACAGCATTGGCATCCTGGACCCGGGTGACCTCCACCCAGCTCAACGGGTCCTCCCAACCGGCGCCTTTATGAGACGGCAGGACAACGGTTTGTCCGTCGAGAAGAAGCATGAGTTGGTTCAGAGCGCTGTGCCAGCAGGCGGCCTTGTTGGCTCAGAGGTAGAACTGGTGAATGGATTGTACCTACGTAAATTCGAGCTTCAGCCGGCGGGTCTTCCTCTTGCTGATGAAGTGCACGGTGATGTGCAGGTCCAGGTCGAAGACACGGCAGAAGTCGTGGTCCTTTTTGCTTGCCGTGGATATAAAATATGATGCCTGTCTCCACCCATGAACCGCGGGTGATGGCACACCGCACCCACCTTGTCAGAAGTTGCACGCAAAATACTTCATCTTAGATACGGAAGAGGGTGTAATAGTGGGGCGGGGTTCAATAATGGGTATATTAATTGATTAGGTTCATTTAAAAAAATAATTAAATATTCTTAAAATTGATTTCTATTGTATCAATAAAGTTAATTAAAGTTCTAGCCAGCAAAGTTAATTAGAGATCTAATCAATGATCACAATATTTTTAATTATTATTTAGTTATTATTTAAAATAAATGCATGTTAGAGATAGGAGATATATATATCCACCTATCAATTTTCAAAACTAACACACATTGTACTCATTCCCATTTAAAGATTTAAACTCTTTTGTAATATTTTGAGGGGAGGTTCTAAGACAATGAACCAACTATTTTTAAAAGTTTTTCTATCTTTGAATTTAGTTTCAGAGGAGAAAGATACATATCATCTTCTATGGTGTAAGCTATCTAATCTCTAAACCCTACATATCCATAGTTTCAAAAGAGAAAAATAAATAACATATTTTATGACCAAACCTATGTAATCTCTAAACCCTACATATCTAAACTCTAAACACTACATACACATAGGTTCAAGGGAGAAAAATACATATCATCTGCTATGAACAAACCTATCTAAACTCTAAACCCTACATATCCATAGGTTCAAAGGAGAAAGATTCATATCAACAAATAGTGTTAATAATTTATGTCAATTTAGACTTGGAATTTGATGTCTAACATACTCATATAGTTGTAATCTTGGACAATAATTGTTTTTAACTTCAATCCAATTCCAGTCACAAGTTTAACACTTCAATTTTTTTAGTTTCACTAACACAATTTACCAATTGAAGGAACTGGAAATTTGTTTCTGGTATTTTTCACAACCAATAGAACTTTCAATTACCTATTTCAACAAAATATGCTAATTTAAATTACTTGTTGAAAGAAACTAAAATTAAAATTTATAACATAAATTAGAGAGGTCATACTAATTCTCAAACAAAATATTATAACTTTCTAAAGTAATAAATGTGTTCACAAAAACAAGTAATTTGAAGTGCAATAATGCTTGAAAGTAAATTCATAATTGAAAGAATGAACTTTTTAGAACAAACACCCTTTAATGTCATATTTGCAATTTTAATAACTTTTGCATCTTTTCAATATAAAGTTTGAGAAACAAATATTACAATAATCACAAAGAACCAAAATAAAATATCCTTGTGGTAGTTCAATAAATAACAAACAAAAACCAAAAAAAAAAGAGGTGAAGCATTAAACTTGACATTCTATGAATAGATATCCAAAAAGAGACATAACAAATAAATAAAACCCAAAAAATTAGAGATGAAACATTGAACTCGGCATTCAACAAAGAGATGGGGTGCATTTGAAGATTATAACAATCACAAAAAAGTTCACATAATAAACAAAGAAAAGTAACAAATATGCATAACCCAAAAGCTAGAGACCAAACATTGAACTCAACATTCTACAAACAAATAGGGTACATTTGAAGATTATAACAATCACAAAGAACAAAAATAAACCAAGAAAGTAAAAAAATATAGAACCCAAAAAAACAAATACCAAGCAATGTATGATGAACTTACCTTCTATTTATAGTCAAAGAGAGGATTGAAGTGAAGAAAACTCTTTAAGAAAACTAAATTCAAAGATGTAGAAGTTAAAAAAATGATGGTTCATTGTCTTAGCGAGGTTTAATAACCTCACCTCAAAATACAAACCTTATGGACTTGTAGTTTAGAGATTACATCTAGGTTTAGACATATAAAATTATGTGTCTTTCTTCTTTGAACCTATATCTAGATATGTGTCGTTTGCATGTTAGTTAGGTTTGGCCATAGAAGATGGTACTAAACCTTTGGTCCATTGCCTTAGCAAGGTTTAATAACTTCAAATCCAAATGCAAGCCTATTATCTTACATTGGTGCCTAGAAATCCCATGGAAGTCATGGCCAAAGAAGACTAAAAGTGAACAATTTTTTTTGGAAAACCAAATAATCTTTCATGTACAAGAGGGTTAGTAATGAAGTGTTGGTGGCAGATTAATGTTGTCTTACACAACAATATAGGCTCCATGGTTTCATGATTTGGCACCATTTAGAAGATTGAAAGAAACCAAGCCTATGGTAGTTGAAGAAAAAATGCATAAGCTAAAACAAAGAAGACAAGGAAATGTATGACAACCCCACCTTCTAATTACAACCGTATGGAGGACTAAAGTGATGAAATACATGAAGCATTGAACTAGACATTCTATGAACAGATAGGTTCCTTTGAAGATTATAATAAATAAATAAAATAAAGATCCCAACAAATAAGACATGAAGCAATGTATGACAATCTTACCTTCTATTTACAACCATATAGAGGACTAAAGTTGATTAACAAATATAGAAAATCCCAAAAATAGAGACAAAACAATATACAATGGCTTGCATTCCATTTATGACCATATAGAGGGCTGAAGTTGATTAATAAATATACAAAGCCCAAAAAATATATTTGAAGCAATGTATGACAACCTCACCTTTCATTTAAAGCTATATAGAGGGGTGAAGTGAACAAATGTCTTTTCAAAAATTGAGAAAAAAACATACACATGTTTTAAAAAAGGTTGGTTCATTGCCTTAGCAAGGTTTAATAACCTCACCTCCAAATGCAAGTCCATTCTCATTACACCGGTTTTAAGAAATCGTCTACAAACCATGACAAAATGTGAGTGAAAGTGAATAGCTTGCAGTGCCAAACCGAAAAATCTTTTGCAAAAGAGAAAGTCAGTAATGAAATGGTGGTGGAAGATTAATGCTATAGTATTTAACATTGAAGGTTCCATCATTTCAAGACTTGGCACTATCTAGAATACCAAGATCCAATAGAGTGCAAAGTAAATGTGGTTGGAGTGGTAGTGGTGTGTGAGGCAACATGAAATAAATGTTACCTTTTAAGAATTAAACATGTCCATCCATTGTTTGATACTATGGCATGGTGTACACATATGAGGTATCTTGGTCTCTGCCACCAAGGATCCACGTGGTGCACTTTCAATCAATATTGAAAATTGTAAGAAATTGTGAGGTTTCGTCTCCACATCATCGTCCACATGACTGCTGACTCAGAGACCCTTGAATATAAGATTTTTAAATTTACCACATCACTGCATGCATGACAGTTTAAAAAAACTGATCTTCATCTCACATAGCACTCCACATGGACCCTACGAGATGGGTTGCCCCACTATCATGCCCTCTCCCCTTGATAGAAATATTTTTCAGGAAAAAGAATTACTTAAGCTTGTTTCTTGTAAGCATTATTAATTCTTTTGTCTGCACATTATTTGCTAGTTTTGTTGCTTACCGCGAATGGGCTTGTAGAGCTTACAGTCGACCTCACAAACCCTAGGGCACCCGGGAGGACAGGCATGCCCAATTCCTTTGCAACTTCTGTGTTAAGGATCTTCAGAACTGGCCTTCATGCCCTGGCTTGGGCTGCAACCGCTGCACAGACCATAATGAACTGAACACGTTTTTAGACGCCATTATTCAGAGGATTAGGACCTCATCAGGTGCATCCCATGAAACGTCAGAAATTGGTGAGAACTAGGAAGTAAACTTGACATGTACTAACGTCTAAGTATTTTCATATATATAATTGATAAGCCTTTTGTCTTTCTTTAGGCATGTTTATTGTACTAGTATTGTAGAGATAAAAAACGTCTAAGTATTCCTCTCTTATTTCACATTTTAAATAGATATGATTAAGATTTATTATGATGGTTAGAGCATAAATTATTTATAATTTCATTGTCATTTCACATCTAATTATTGTAGTTCTATCACTTCATCATATTAGATGTTTCCACATTTATGGTATTGTCCTTTGAACAAGATCATGTATGGTTTCATCTTCAACATTTAAAAGCTATTTTTGATACCTAGTTTTTAACTTCACTTTACTTCATTATATCATGATCACATCGAAATAACCATATTAAATAAAGAATTGATTAGATGAATACACAAGCAACACATAATGACAAGACATAGGGGAGAGGACCCAGTAGTTGAGCATGTTTCAATAGTTGTGATAGTAGTTGTTTATATAATGCTCAATAGTTGTAATAGTAGTTGTTTATATAATGCCCAATAGTTGTGACTTGACTACCCATAATTAAACAAATGTATTCCTTTGATCTAAAAAGCAACCAATCATGTGATGCCACATCAATGCTCAAGTACCCATGATGTGAATGCACAAGTATTGGTCTCACTTTTTTTTTTGGGCCTTTTTGGACACCTTGACAAAAAGCATGTTGATGTAGCATCATATTTGATGATGTGGCCCTGAAACAAAAGTTATAAGCAGGGGACTTGCCAAGTAAGATGTTGTAAACAATTGGGAGTGATTTGAAATTTCCACGTAGGATAATTAGAAGTGCGAAGTTAGGGTGCACAACTACTGGGTCCTCTCCCCTAGTAACAATCCAAGAAATCAAACACATAGGAATGCATAAGATTAATATCAACTAGCATTGTGACAATAAAATACAATGTAGAGGTCATTGGTCTTCTTTTTTAATTGTATCCACTCACTTTATATCCTTTAAAAACTACACTTCTCAAAGCATCCATTCTTTTGAATAGGATCAAACTATTCTAGAGTTCAAGCACCATTGAAAAAGTAGTTGTTCAAACTTCCTAAGACAAACCCCAAAGGTGACTATTGCATTATAAGTTCCACAAAATGAATTGGCTATTGGGATTAGGTAACATAATTCTTGTTTTTGATAAAGGAAAAAACAGATTTTGAAGGGACCTGGAACCCTTTAACAAAAAGAGAAAGGCTGCAGAAAAGACAGCATACAGCCAGCGAAAAAAGACCAGCTCCAAAACAAGACCATTCAAGATTTACATTTTACACTTTTCTTGTGGGATCAAGAAATCATGTCGAAAGAAGGCCTAGAGGATTTATCTTTTTTTCCTTTAACTGTGATCCAACCTTCTTCCACTTGCGTCGCCTTACCATGCCAAACCAGCTCGCTACTTTCATGAAGATGAAAGCCAGTAGCCAGATTATTTGGAGTATCATATTGAATCCTTTGCGCAGATAAAGACTTTTCTGAAGAACCACTAGAAAGGGAAGCCAAAGCACATTCACCTGAAATGGTAGTCTTAGACTCAATAGGGGTTGCCCTAGCAATCCTACCATTTGAGACGATCGAGGGGGGGGGGAGGGCGGGCGTCCCAAGACCCAGTGATTCAGAAGCAACCACCTATGAAAAACTCTTATTCTGATCAACTTTCTTCTCAACCGTACATAGTGCTGTTGAGAGGCACCTTTCCACCAAGTAGCTATCTTTTTTTTTCTCAAATCCGCAATGAGCAGCAACATGTCCAATATTGAAACATCGTCTACAATGGAAGGGTATCCCTTCATAATCCAAAGATTGGACCCAAGAGCCTTTAGAAGATTTAAGTAGGACCTCAGCAGGCAGCCCTCTTGAAACATTAATTTCAACTAGAATGCGAGCATAGGTGGAATGAAGAATGTCAGAAGATTCATCATCCACCATCAAAAAATCACCAAGGGCATCACCCACTTCCTCCAGAAGAGAGTCATGCCAAAGGTGAAGGGGGAGATTGGGCAATCTAACCCAAATCAGGAATTTGTTAAAAGTTTCAGAAACAGGGTTGAAATCAGAGTGCCAAGGTTTGATCATCAACAAATATTTATCTTCCCAGCTAAAAAAATTTTCACACAAGATTACATTTTCTGTCCTGAGCATTGTCAAATTTTGCAGCAAAAAATCCCTTAGCCAAGGGATAAATGTGAACTTTACCCGAAATTAAAGGCTCCCATTCACTAGAGATCCAGGAATGCAGCTGAGGGAGGTTAGGCCAAAAACCTTTGAACCACAGATCACCCCACAAAGGGAAAGATCAGCAGCAACCTCCTCAATTTCTTCTCTTGTTTCATCTTTCAACTTCACTGAAATAGCATTCCTGACAGGGATAAATCCGTAAAAGACCCATTCTTGGGACCCACAAAATTCTTTTCTTTGGCCATAGAGGACCCCCAAAACTTTCCTTCCTCCACAGTCAGACACAGGCCCAATGCATACGACCACCTCCAGCGTTCTCTTAGCGTGGTGGCATTAGAAACCGCCATTCGGCCGAGGCGAGGGTGGAGCTTCATCGCCAAACCAATAGCGGCGTTTAGCGCCATACCACCGGTGACCTTAGGGATCTGCATCCATCCTCAAACGCACAGCAAGTTTCAAAACTAAGTTTCACCTGCGTCCATCCAATTTTTTTATTTATGATATTATTTTATTATGCCTCACATGCAAAAGGACATCCCACTTTGACTTGGTTAATGTCATATGTGTAAGAGTTTGTAAGAGTATACCTAATGTGCAAAATTTGTAAAATACTATGCGACTATCTAATATGCAAGAGAGTCTATGATACACACAATAGCATGTAAGTGGGAAGCTGCCAAGTGGACTAGACATTTTAATTGACAGTTTATGAAGTTTAAGAATGATGCATCATAAAACATCTTAGTAAAAGAGGTAGATGACAAAATTGTGCACAAAAATTTGGTGGAAGGCTGTGACATGTAAGAGAATATAGTATTAATATCCTATTTGATCCATTATGGAACCATGTGGACCATGATAATTTTTACCACATGGTAATTTGAGACCTTGTTTAGACCTATGCTATTGTCTTGGTATTCTTTTGGGCTTCCTTATGTTTATGCATTGAGGTATTTATATGGAGGAATTAGAGATTGTGTATTTCAAGGTTATGTTACTACTTTTTCTTCTAGTTAAAAATCATGATCTACATGGAGGATATGAAGCCTAATCATGCATTATAACCATGTTTATTCAATAATACATTGAGTTGTGTGGTGCTTTGGAGGTTGAGCTTTTCTAAGATATATATATGTCTTTCTTGTGCTTGTGTTGTCTTCTATTCTTTCTCCCTTATTCTTTCATTTCTAAGTGGAAACTCCCTCTATGCATGAAACATTAGGAAGACCTAGAAGTACCATATACCATGTACTTAAGATTTAAAAGTACCTATAATTAGGTTTCCAAAACTTTCGTGTCAAATTATTCTCAAAGAATCTACATGGACAATGTGTGATGAACCACAAGATGAATCAAAACATGAAACCTATACAATCTAGAATCCATGATCAAGTCTTTCTCAAGCAATAATTTTCTCATGATGTAGTTTTCTAATCACCACATCATGTGGGAAGAAATCAAAATTTTTCCCATCTCCAATATGACAAATTTGATATATAGAGAGAAGATTGGAAAAAAAATCAAAAACATGAATCACATCCTCAATGCAATCATTTGATAACTATATAATAGATGACCCTAAAATTGAAATTTTCGCCTACATATATATTTGTTCCTTTTTGAAAGAATTTGAATCTTTAGAATTGACCTTTTATGCCCTACTTTGAGCTTCAACCATTGCGTAGACCATAAAAAATAGAACCTTTTTTTAGACACTATAATTGATTTAATTTCCAAACTTTTTCATTGACATCTTGTGTTGTAGATGGGTTATATATATGATAATAGCAGGTTAGTGCACACTGCAATATCCAAAAGATTAGGACCTCATCAAGTGCATCCATGAAATGTCAATAATAGATTGACAATACTATGAAATAAACTTGGCATGTGCTATACAACCCATATGAGCTCTTATTAGAATAACTCCCTCCATGAAGAACACACTTTTACCATGTCTCCATATATTAATTTTGTACTGTATTTCCTCACTTTCCTGCACACATCCCACGCAAACACAAGAAAACAAAATCGTTTCTTTGTCACCCTCTTTCTTCAAAACAGGTACTATCAGTATCATGCATGGAGATTGACAGCTTTCTCTTTTCAGTTTCGTCTTTCTCTTAAAAACTTATGAATTGATTTGATTTTTAGTGGATACCCACCAAGGTTTATTTTCCAACGTATATCTGTTTTCACTTGCAGAAAAGGAATTCGCCAACTGAAAGCTCAGTCACTCCAGAGTTTCATGACTTCCATCTGTAACTACGTTAACGTTTCTCACATGCTGATAAAAATTCAATAGAAAGCATGTCGATAAAGTTTTACAAGAAAACAAGCCAAGCTCAAAATTTTCGTAAATTTTCACCATCACATCCCATCCTCTTAACGCGATCTATAAGTACAAAGCAATTTTATTGGCTTATCTGGTAGGCTAACGAATCATGTGAGATGTTGTAGAGCTCGTGACACCAGTATTCATGACAAATTAAGATGTTAGGGACGTCCTTGCAAATTGAGTGGATGGCAAACCAAATCCACATAATTTTTACTTTTTAAATATGTAAATATATATAATTGATAAGCCATTTTTTCTTTATTTATACATGTTTATTCTACAAGTATTGTAGAGATGAAAAGTGTCGAGTATTTCTGAGTCAACATTCACTATCTCTTAACTTTTTAGTAAATATGATTACAATTTATTATGATTGTTTGGGGCATAAATTATTTTTAACTTCACAATCATTTCACATCTAGTCTTTTCAAATCTAAGCATCATAGTTCTATTTTAGTTCTTATCATTTATCCATCCTAGACACTATCACACTCATGATATTGTCCTTCAAACAAGATCATGTGTGATCTCATCCTCAATTTTAAAAAGTAACTGTCCTCTTTTCAATGCCTACTTTTCTACTTCAGTTCACATCTTTATCCTATAGCCACATCTAAATAACCATATTAAATGAAGAATTACTTAGATGAATGCACAAGCAACACATAAAACAAGACATAGCAATAATACAAGAAGTTAAAAACATAAGAACACGTAAGAATAAAAGTAGCTAGCTATTATTACAATAAAATATAATGTACAAGCCACTAGTTTAATTTCTTAGTTGTACCCACTAACTTGCTATCATTTGAATACTACATTTCTCAAGAAATCTATTCTTTGAGTACATTCAAATCTTTGTGGAATTTGAGAATCATTGAAATTTAGTTATTCAAACTCCTTAAGACAACCCCAAAGGTGCATATTGCATTATAAGTGCCCAAAAACAACTAAGATATTGGGATTAGGTTTCACTTCGGTATGTGGGATCATGATGGGCCAAAAGTGCCATATGATGGGTATGTGGTGACTTTTTTACCCAAAATTGATGAAATGAAAAGGTTTTTAAAAGAGATTCTTTATATTTCCACCAATATAAATTATGTTTACTTTGTTTTAATGGAATTATTATTCATCTTATATTCCGAATTATGAGTAAAGTCCTAATTGATAGGCCTGATTGAAAAACATCTATAGCTTTCAAAAGCGGTATCACATTTTTAATCAAAAATACATCACATTCTATGCCGCATATAGAATTAAAAAAGAAAATTTGAATTTCATTGAAGTTTTGACCAAGTTAAGGTGGTTAGACATCAATTTTTTATATTTTTTAAAAGTTGTAATAAAAATTCATAATTAATTATTACTTGGAAAAAATTACAAAAATATGCATCACACGGGACATGAGTCCTCTACTTATATCTAAAATCTTATAAAACAATATTATTATTTTATTGTAGTTAGGGTGGTTGAGATACACCTACTTTATTTTTTCCCTGAAATTTAAGTACTACTGCATTGAAATTTTTAAATTTTTACCAAATGATTTTTTTTTTTAAACAAACCTAGTAGTTTAAAACTACATTCAATTTTACAAATTCTATTTTAATATTTTTGAAATAATATAATAACTTATTCAATTTTTATGTCCAAGTTGCCTAACTCTGTTTTTCATTTTTTGGCCACTTAAGGGCCTATTTTTTTCCATGATGATCCACATATCCACTCGTTCTTAATATCGAACTATTTATCATTTTATTATTTTTTCTACATAAAAAAGGGAATCCCACTTGGACTTGGCCAATATTCCATCTATACTCATTGGTATGACATGTGTGTAAGAGTTTCTAAGAAAATTTCTAACATGTAAAATGTGTGAAAGATTATATGGTATTGTAAAATTTAAACCAATTTCATGATATCAATTTAATTTGTCAACTTGACTTAGAAAAAGAAAATTCCCTTCCCTAGATAAAACTTGTATATTAGACAATTTTTGAGCTTGTGAAGGTGGGAGTAAGGTACAACCAAGGAGTACCAAATCCTAATTAGAAAGAGTCTTCTCAATCAGTGTAGAAACAAGATCCTCAAAGGTCTGTAAAATATCAAATCTATTATTATATTGACCCTTTGTTATTTTTTTTTATGTGTCTCATTTCTTCCTTTATTACAATACTTCACTAGAAAAAATCCATTTGAGTCAAGCCCCTTTGCATGAGTTAGCGATTTTTCTTTTACATTAGTTTTAGTTGTAAATACCTCTAGTGGGGGTGAATAGTATATATGATATTTTCTTTGGGAAATTTCTATAAAGATACCAATAAGCATGACATACACAACATCTAAAAGTAGGAGCCTCATGATTTAATTATTGAATACATACTTCCTATTCTAATCTCTATAGGCTCAGAGAAATGATCATTAATATCAATTTCCACACAAATATGAGCAAAAGAAATTACATTTTCCTCAAGTGTGTGATGAGAAGGACCTAAAGGTTTCTCAAGGAGAGCCATAATAGAATGTAAAATATTTCGGCTCCAAATTAGCATTAGAAGATGAAGAAAAACCTAGACTAGAATCTTAGACAAGAGCTCTTCATGTTAGAATAAATCATAATAGAATTATGCTTCTATTGTTTATGTGTCATTAAGCATTGAATAGACATCAATAAAAATTGTTGAGAGTCCCAGTTCATTGTCAATAGGTTTTGTTTGTTGTCAATCTCCTCAACTATTTTATAGGAAGATTGTTCAGTCTTCTACACTTATAATTTGTAATTTATTGATGAATAATTAAAAATTGAAGTCTTCTCTATTGTTTCATATTTTAATATGGTATCAGAGATAGCATTTGAGTGGGGAGCTTCATCCATTGTTGTTTAATCAATAACATCTACAAAATCCATTGTATCTGCATAAGAAATTTCCATTGTGCACTTTATTCAAGGTTGTCCAAAATCTTGAGTTTTTTTTGCTATTAAGATGGGATTAACTTCTATTTTTTCAATGAGATGGGATTGACTTCTATGTGTTGTAATTAAAGAGGATGGTCTACAAGAGATTGCTAGCATTCATGTGTGAATAATTTTCAAGAAGAAATCTTAGTTTATTTGCAGTGTAAAGAAGATCAAGGGTTTTCATAAGAGGATATGTGCAGGATCATGATGAGCCAAAAAGTGGCAATATGATGGGTATGTGGCTGACGAATTGTTTTTTACCCAAAATTGATGAAACGAAAAGGGTTTTTAAAGGAGATTCTTAGCTTTCCACCAATATAAATTATGCTTTACTTTGAATTTAAAAAATAATTATTATTCATTTTCTATTTGAATTACGACTAAAGTCCTGATTGATAGGTTGATTGGAAAACATCTATAGCTTTCAAATGGTAACACATTTTTTTAATTTGAAACATGAATCACATTCTATGCTTCGCATACTGTAGGATTAAAAAAAAATTGAATTTCATGAAGTTTTGAATGAGTTAAGGTGGTCAAACACTCACAGATTTATATAATTTTTAAAAGTTGTAATAAAAATTCATAGTTAATTATTTACTTGGAAAAAATATAAAAATATACGTCATCGGACATGGGTCCTCTACTTGTATCTAAAGATTGTAAAAAAAAAATAATATCATTTTATTGTGGTTAGGGTGGTCAGACAAACACCTACTTCTTATTTTTTCCTTGAAATTTAAATACTACTACATTGAAATTTCTAATTTTCACCAAATAGATTTTTTTTTTTTAAATAAACCTAGTAGTTTATAAACCACTTTCAATTTTCTACAGATTCTATTCTTACATATTTTTGAAATAATATAGATAACTTATTCAAAATTTTACGTCAAGTTGCCTAACTCTAATTTTTCTGATTTTTTTGCCACTTAAGGGCTTGTTTTTTCCATGATGATCCTGCACATACCCAAGAGTGTTGCCTTGTTGTATGATTATCGCTTAAAAGGGGAAAGAGAATGTCAGAAAAACTACTAGATATTGATGGTGATGTTGACTTCATTGAAGATGAAGCACTTTTTTTATTTTGAAAAAGCCATTACTTTGAAGATGGGTAGGGATGCAGTAGAGAATAGATAGATGCTCAATTGTCCAATGCACTAGTGGATCAGAGAAACTATACCTCATTGGGGTTATGAGACATACATGTGAGGATTGTTTTCCAATAGTTCAAGGGATATCTAAGATTTGTAAGTTCAACATCATACCCTTACAAGGGTGATGAGACACTTCATGTGCAAATGGTGTCCAATGATGTTGGGAACTTGGATTATAGCTAGGTGACTATGCTTGGGAGCAACTTGAAGAATTCTCACTAGTCTAAGAACAATTTCTGCATAATGTATTTACTATTATTTTTTGTTGTTAGTCAGTTTAGTTTGTAGTTTGTACTTGAAATGGTGAAAAAATAAGTGGGTTCACCAAAATGAATTGATGAACCACCTAGGGGACTTATTTTCCTCTATTTCATTAGGAAATGAGATCCACTCAATAAATTGATTATCAACCCTTAGGTGAATCAAACCAAAGTGGGAATCTTCAAATTTCCTTTTTGTGTTGGATGGTGGTCAAGTTCATCCGGCACTTTTGGGAGAAGAACTAAAAATAAAAAATCAACCCAATCATGCCAAATTAAACTTGAAACAACAATATTAAACTCAAAATAAGTAGAACCAAAAATTGAATTACAGATCTAAGAAGGGTAGAAATGTGTTTACCAGTCACCAAAAGTGAGTTTTCAAAAGTCGACTGGGACTCATTCGACCATGGGTGAATGGGTCAAGTGCCAAGGTTTTTTAGCAACTTTCGAGAGCCTCTAACACAGATCTGAAGCATCCAATTTGTCCAGGTGGCAATGTCAAAATGTCAGAAATAGCTTCTTGTAGATGAGTTTTCATGAGATGAAAATAATTTTGACAACTTTTGCAACTTTAACAACTTTGTAAATCTTGCACTTCGAAAGGTCTTCAAGCTTTCTTCCACCTAAATCTATAAACACAAGATAAGAGCGAAAAAAAATTATTTTTGGTGAATGGGGGTTTGCCTTGGTCAAACCCCATTTTGGTAATCAAACCTTGAAATGAATAAAAGCATGAAAGATGGAATAATGAATGAACAAAGCTAGATGTTACCACTCAACAAACCCTTGGATAAACCTTGGAATGAAATTCTACAACTTGCATGAAATGGATTCAATGGATGTAGATCTTGAACTTTGAATCTTGCTTGAAATAGTGCTTTGACTGCTTGACTTGATCATGAAACCTACATCACAATGCTAGCTCCAAAAACATGCATGATGCAATAAGACTTTGACAAGATGATTGGATCTTGAATGCTGCAATAAAACTTTCATAAATCTACTTTTGAATTCCTTTGATCATAAACTTTAACTCTTGTGAAGTCACATAAAAATTCTAGATTGCTTAAATGAAACTTACTGAAATAACCTTTTATTTATAGGTATGTATGCTTAATTTCTCAAGATTTAAATATCACAAGACAACATTGAATTACATATTTGAATATGTTAAAATACCCCAAAAAACATAATTTAAATTTAGGCCCTAAGGTTTAGGGAGGACCCATTCGCCCATGGGAAATTGGGTCCTAGGTCCATAAACCTAGGACACACATTTCTCAATGTAAAATGTTATGTTTAGGCATTAATTAATGTCAGGTTTTCCTTTTGAAAAATATAATTAAATGGGCTTGGAAATGAATTATAGGGTCAATTAAGGCATAATTAATCTTAATTAATTAATGGGGCCCCAAATAAGTGTGAAAGTGTAAAGGGATAAACTTTACAACACTAAATTAAGGCACAATTAAGTTCATTTTAAACTAGGAGGACCAAAACAAGTGAGAAAATGTAAAGGGATACATTTTTCTACACTATAGTTAGCCCCCACTTTAGTAAGAGGATGACATTGCATCAAAATCACACTAAAGTAGACAATCAAAACATATGTATGTAGCAATAACAAGATACTCAATCATACATTACCAAAGACTTAAGGTTGAACCCACACAAGTGGTTTACAATTCAAGTGAGGAAGGAAAAGTTGAAAAAAATGACCCCATGCAAAAAATATGGTTTTTGGGGTCCAAATGAACTTGTTGGTTCGAGCGAACCAAAAGAGGGTTTGCTACAACCATGTTTCGAGTGAACCAAAAGAGGGTTCGCTAGAACCATGTTTCGAGTGAACCAAAAGAGGGTTCGCTAGAACCATGGTTCGAGCGAACCCATTAAATGTAAGGGCCCACCATTCCCGCAATAAACACAAAGAAAAACCCTTTTTGAAAGGGAGTTCGAATGAACCCTAGTTCAAGTGAACCCCTAGGGGTTCACTTGAACCCCCTGGTTCGCCTGAACCCCCCTTTTCCCACCTTCTCACCCTCAAGCACCAAAAAATTCTAGAATTTTGTGCTTCGAAGCTCAAGTTGAGGATGAAAATGGAGGAGCCTTCACAGAACCAACTGGATGATGGTAGTCCTCAGAATGAGCTATCCAACGAATATAATTTTAATATGTTTTGGTTTTATTATGTATTTTTTATTTTAGTTTTATTAAACATAGGTTTTTCACCAAAAATCAAGCTCTTTGTTCTGCACATGTGGAAAAATAACAGATTATCAAAAAAAAATTAAAAAATATGAGTGAAAACCACATATTGAAGTCCTTGATCCAACCAAAAAAAAAAAAATTGATACATACAAAAAAAGTTGTGTTATGGTCCACCTTTGTCTGAATTGTAATTGGTTTGACTTTGAAACTTGATTAAGGAAAAAATATTCAATAAAACACTATCTAACCAATTGGAAGTATTAGATATCATAGTTACAAACCTGAATTCAAAAAAAATAGAATTTAATCCTTCATGGAAAAAAAGTTATGCATTATACAATGAGTGTCACTCCTTAAAAATGTTGTTTACTAAAAAAAACCAGTTTTTGAAGGAGATGGAAAAAGAAGTGCAATATGATTCCAAAAATTTTGAAAAAAATATATTTAGAATCTATGGACAAAATGTCACAAATCACTAGTTTACATCGTCTTCAAATTCCTCACGGTTTATCCGCTATAGGTGCCCAAAAGTGAAGATTTAATTAGAAAAAATTATTTCAGTGTCCAGCTTGGCCAAAAATTGTAAACCAGTATTGTGGGATCACCCTCAAAAAAGGTAAAAATAAAAAGGGTGGATCAAGCCTTGACTATCCAACGCGATGTGGAACATGCCTCGGTTGTTTGTCCAAAAATGTTTACAAGTAGAACTCATTGTCCACTATGCAAACACCGCACTCACTCACACAGTCTAATGGAACTCTGGTTGTCCACTAGGTGAGCCCCCAAGGGTGGAAAATGAGAGAATCTTACTAAGCTCCCCTACCATACCAAAGCTATATCTCAAATAACTTTAATAAGACACCATAAAACACAAACTTTGATCTTAATAAGTCTTAGCAAGCTATGTTATGACAAGCACCTATGAACAAACAAAAAGTCTAGGCTCCATAGGCAAGCAAAGTGTGTTATGCTTGGTGGCCATGAAAAAGGGTTCAATCTTCACAAGGTCAAAAAATTGTGTTATGCTAAACACTTTTGAACAAAATGAAAATAGACATGTTTAAAGGGATTTCACTTAGTTCATGTTTAAGGTCTCAACTTGGGGAACATTTTTCCTAATGTCTCCAAAAGAGGACAAGTCTAGGATAAAATATTCACAACTTAGGGACTGCAATGCATAGCATCACTACTAAGAGGAAAGTTGTATGCCACAAAAGGTCACACTCTTGGAGGACATCAAACCCGATGACACCACCAAGAAAAACACATCGCAAGAAGTAATAAAACCGCTTGAAATGAAACATAAGGAATGTCAAAAAGTTTCAATTTATAATAATGCTAATGTATGCCCCCACTTTAAAGAAATTGTCAAACACCATGTTGTGAGAAATTGTTTTAAAGTACCAAGTAATCAATGCTAACAACAAAGAATACATGAGAGCTTATTTGGAAAGCCCTATGCCAAGTCATATGTTTCCAAATGAAGCTATGCCATGAAAAATATAGGAAGCTTGGTTGCCCCCAAAAAGAAATCCCAAACAAATTTAAGGGATCTACGGATTTTGGGTCAGTATGTCTTTGCTACAATGATATTATAGAGCTTAGAAACGTCATCATTCCCAAAATAACTCATGGAATAGGAAGAATGACACATAGAGAGCAAAAACAAAGAAAAGATTTTGGGTGAACATGGAAGAGACCTAAATGCCTTGACGCCTTATGTCATCCCCAAAAGGAAAACACAAGACAAAAGAAAAGATAAAGGTTTACAACATATAGAATAATGTAGATACAAATACAAGAACAATGATGAAGAGATGCATCAAATAGAACAATAAAGGGGATCACATTATGCACATGCAATAACACAAGAAAAATAAAGACAAGACTAGTAAGGCACATGCGAGTCAACCTGTAGCAGGTCGTCTGCATCCCAACCTTGTTCAATATACGTAGAAGGTGAACAACTATCCAAAGGGACAACATCAAGTGTCAAACTAGGACAAGGCTATCTAACCCATTGCCTCCACTAAGTGCAAGACAAGGATGAGCCAAGGTGAGTGGTGAGATTGAGCTCCTTGCAATATAAAAAATTATTTGCAATGAATGTAAAACATGTAATAGTGAGTATGTTATGATCCTACAACTATTACATGGCAAGGAGAAAAATGCATGTAATTTTAGTCAATTTGATTCTCAGGAGGTTCAAAAAATTTCAATAGGAAATGAGATCCACACAATGAATTGATTATCAACCCTTAGGTGAATCAAATCAAAGTGGGAATCTTCAAACTTCCTTTTTGTGTTGAAGGCAGGGGTCAGGTTCACAAGAAACTTTTGGGAGAACTAAAAATAGAAAATCAACCCAATCATGCCAAATTAAACTTGAATCAACAATATTAAACTAAAAATAGTAGAACCAGAAATTGAATTGCAAATCTGAGAAGGGCAGAAATGTGTTTACTAGTCACAAAAAGTGAGTTTTCAAAGGTTGATTGGAACTCATTCACCCATGGGTGAATGGGTCTAGTGTCATATTTTTTCTACAACTTTCGAGAGCCTCCAATTTGTCTAGGTGGTAGTATCAGAATGTCGGAAATAACTTTTGTAGATGAGTTTCTACAAGATGACAAGAATTTTAACAACTTTTGCAACTTTGTAAATCTTTCACTTCAAAAGGTATTCAAGCTTTCTTCCACCTAAATCTGCAAACGCAAGATAAGAGGGAAAAAAAAAATTATTTTTGGTGAATGGGGGTTTTCCTTGGTCAAACCCTGTTTTGGTAATCAAACCTTGAAATGAATAAAAGCGTGAAAGATGGAATGATGAATGAAAAAAGCTATGTTACCAATCAACAAACCCTTGGATAAACCTTGGAATAAAAGTTTTCAACTTGCATGAAATGGCTTCAATGGATGTGGATCTTGAACTTTGAATCTTGCTTGAGATAGTGCTTTGAATGCTTGACTTGATCATGAAACCTACATCACAATGTTAGCTCCAAAAACATGAATGATGCAAAAATAATTTGACATGATGATTGGATCTTGAATGTTGCAATAAAATTTTGATGAATGTGCTCTTGAATGCCTTTGATCATAAACTTTAGCTCTTGTGAAGTCAAATAAAAAATCTAGATTGCTTAGATGAAACTTAGTGAAATAATCTTGTATTTATAGGTATGTATCCTTAATTTCCTAAAATTCAAATATCACAAGCCAACATTGAATTACATATTTGAATATGCTCTTGATAAGGTAAATAGGGTTTTGAAAGGGCCTGGAACCTTATACAGAGCTAACAAAAGGAAACTTGCAAACACCAAAGTATAAAACTTTGCCAAACCAAAGAAATAAAAACAGGGAAAACACCATAGTAACACAATAGACAAACAACCCATTCTTGGCACCAAAACTAGGAGCAATCAAAAACTTAGGACTAAAAACAATCCTAAGACAAGGATAGAGATACATCAAAGGCCTTGTGCCAAGAAACAACCCACAACACTGCAAGCACTAAAGACTGCCTGAAACAACCAGGCCACAAGCCACCTACAACAGTTGGACTATAGCAGACCTTCCACTCAAAGTAGACAAAACTAAGCCTAACATATTCTCACTAAAAGAGGGGTAAGAATCACAAAAATTAGTAGAGAAACATCCTTTAGAATGCACCAACCAACCAAACACTAACCTCGAATCCACCTCAAAAGGATGGGCTCTCCTTTATAGGAGAGGAAGAAGTGGGGACTGAAACTACCAAAGAAACCTCCCTCCAAAGCAAGCATGCTCCACCTCAATAGGAACCAACAAAGGAGAGAATTACTTCCCACCATATCTACAACCACTAACTCCACCTCAATAGGAGAGGGCTCCACCTTAATAGGAGCAATATTCACCTCTATTGAATACAGTGATAGTAGAACATGGTAGCAAGCAAGAACTCCAATAGAAAAGATAAACACCTCCTCCATAGGCATCCAGATAGAAGAAACAATAGGAAAGACAACAAAAACTTCCTAGCCAACAGCATAATTAGCACAAACCACCGTCGATCTAGCAACTCCTTCCTCATAAAAAGCACCATCCACAAGGGGCAACCAACAAAATAGGGAAACCCCCACAAACAGAAAACCCATTGCAAGCCACCAAGGAACCCTTTCAAGGAAAAAAACCAAGCCCACAAAGGGAACAAGGCATCTCCAAGCCACACCACGGTGGCAAGTACCAAAGAGAAAGACAAGAAACACCAAAACAAGCCAGAGCCCCCTCCCCCATGATCCAATCACAAGCACCAAAACAACCACTTCCACCAATTGGGAAGTATTCCTAAAGCACAAAACCCACCACTTCAAAATAGGGTAGGGTCTCTAAAACCACAAAAGGAACTTGCAAAAAGAACTCACTCTCCTTAAACTAGCAGAGAAAGAGGACACACCATAGATACCAAAAGACACAAGACACCACCAACTGAGCACAAGCACCGAAGGGAAGAAAAATAGGAGAGAGAAGAGCAAGACCCCCATCTCTAGCGTAGAAGAGTAGAACACCAAAACACCACCAACCACCACCAAACCCAATTCCCCATCAAGGAGATCATGGAAAAGGGGTTGCAGCACCAAACTAGAGCACATCCACCCACTTGAGGAGAAAGGAAAATCATGAGCATTCTCAAGAAAGAGTTCCCCGGTAGAACCCGAGCTCAAACAGTGAAGAGACCATAGATTCAAAGGGAAAAGACTGATCTTAGACCAAACAAAGAACACAAGAAAGGGGGAGAAGATAACCCTCAATCATACCAGCCAAGACATACACAATAAGGGCACAACAGGCCAAGAACAACAAGAAGGAAAGAAAATGACCTCCATCAGCGAACTACTGAATAGGTTGCCCTCACTGCCAACATAGCAAGGCTCTCGAGAACCAGACGTCTCAAGCAACCATGACCCCTCACTGCCAACACAAGGCCAAACAAACACAGACCAAACTCCATGAATATCATCGTCCAACCACTGCCACCAGACCACCAACAATTGATAATCATTGTCTTCATCTTTTGAATCAAATCCATCACCCTCTACAACACCAGAGGAATTTAAATTTCCCTTCTTGTGCCCTTTCCCACTCAGAGTTGTCTGCGTCGCTATGGGATAGTAATAGTTACATATTTGAATATGTTAAAATACCACTAAAAACATAATTTAAATTTAGGTCCTAAGGTTTAGAGAGGACCCATTCACCCATGGGCGGATGGGTCCTAGGTCCATAAACCTAGGACAAACATTGTTTAATGCGAAGTGTTATGTTTAGGCATTAATTAATGGTCGGTTTCCCTTTTGGAAAATGTAATTAAATGGGCTTGGAAATGAATTATAGGGCCAATTAAGGAATAATTAAGCTCAATTAATTAAGGGAGCCCTAAATAAGTGTGAAAGTGTAAAGGGATACACTTTACAACACTAAATTAAGGCACAATTAAGTCCATTTTAAACTAGGAAGACCCAAACAAGTGAGAAAATGTAAAGGGATACATTTTTCTACACTACAGTACTATGTAAAACTATGCTAGAATTCCATCAAAATTTAGTTATTTCTTAAGGATGAGCGTTAGAATAAATCATAACAGTTAATTACGCTCCTATTGTTTATGTGTCATTAAGCATTGAATATGTATCAATAACAATTGTTGAGAGTCCCAGTTTGTTGACAATAGGTTTAGTTTGTTGTCAATCTCCTCAACTATTTTATAGGAAGATTGTTGAGTTTTCTACACTTATAAATTTGTAACTTGATGATGAATAAATAAAAATTGAAGTCTTCTCTGTTGTTTCATATTTTAATAATTCAACCATATCAAACCCTATATGCCAAGGTTTGATGAACAATCCAACTTCATTATGAAAGTAAGTTCCTTCCTCAAAAGATACATTTTGATTAGCCATTCTAGAAAATACAACAAAGAAGAAACCATTTGCCACTTAAATAACCTCTATATCCTCTTCTAGTTATCAAGTATGATGCACCCATTTCTCAAGCAAGGGTAACATGACTTCAAAACCCATAAATTTACATATCAAAGCATGCTATGAAAAATAAAGATCATCGCCTATAACCTTAGCATTAATTACTTGAATAAGATGAGCCTCACTTTTATGCAAATAACCATTAGATTGGGATAATTATCAACCACTTGTTTAGATCTAGCTTCATGCATAGCTTACATGAGAAAAATAATAACATTTTCATAGCTAGAGGTTGTGGCCTCATCATCTCAAACAAAATCCTTAAAGGAAAAAGACAAGGGACCTCCTAAATGCCCTCCAGATCTTGCCATATGAGAACCTTGACCTAAAGACCATAGGAAAAGCTAAAAAAAAATCTTGTAGAAAACAAAGCCTAAGAACCGCATACATAATCAAAAGAGTAAAGCTATAATCCTGCATAGGCATGCAATGACTCCCACCCACTCTAAAGGAAAAAGGAAGGATACTAGAACCCTCAATTAGATCTGATTAGATTTTATTATGATACAAAGAATTAGAATTAATCATTATAGATCATTTGTTTATATAAAGAGTGTTTATCCAACATAGTAGATATACATTTTAATTTAATAGATGGATATATTAGGCATTGTCAGCTTTAATGGAGGCATGTGATTGACTTGTGATATAATTGAAGTGAATATTGATTGAATATTCGATTTAATTCAACATTTAAGAATTTTTTCCTCTTGTCACTTCCTCTCTATCTAGGGGAGAGGACCCAGTAGTTGAGCACCCTAAACTTTGTGCTTCTAATTATCCTACGTGGAAATTTCAAATCACTCCCAATTTTTTACAACAGCTTACTTGGCAAGTCCCTTGCTTTTAACTTTCAAATCACTTCCAATTTTTTACAACAGCTTACTTGGCAAGTCCCCTACTTATAACTTTCTTTTTGGGGCCACATCAACATGTTTTTTGTCAAGGTGTCCAAAAAGGCCCAAAAAAAGTGCTACCAATACTTGTGCATTCACATCACCCAGTAGTTGAGCGCTGATGTGGCATCACATCATTGGCTGCTTTTTAGATCAAAGGAATACATTTTGTTCAATTATGGTTAGTCATTGTCAACACTAACAACTTTAAAGTCACAATTATTGGTCCAATATTGATAAAAATATTGGACATTATATAAACTACTACTATCACAACTATTGAAACATGCTCAACTCCTAGGTCCTCTCCCCTACATTACTTACATTCGACTCAACAACACAAATTTCCTTCTCGAGATTATATATAAAATAAAAAATTTATCATATGTGTAGCCTGTGGAGTCTTTTTCAGATCTAAATTATAGAAGTGTTTTGTCTGCCTGTTCCACCTGTTTAGGCCTTAATATTTAGTGAACACAGGTTTTTAATGACAAATCTAAGTTAAGGTTTAACAGAGCTTATTCAGCCAGCCTTTTCCAGTGTGTCACTGTTTATTTTCAATAATTAAGCACTGTATACACGTTCATATGACGAATGGTTCATCTCTATTTGCATAACTATAAACCTGACATATTAGGGGAAAGGACCCAGTAGTTGTGCACCCTAACTTCGCGCTTCTAATTATCCTACATGGAAATTTCAAATCACTCCCAATTTTTTACAGCAGCTTACATGGCAAGTCCCCTGCTTATAACTAAGGTTTTAGGGCCACATCATCAACTATGATGCCACATCAGCATGCTTTTTGTCAAGGTGTCCAAAAAGGCCCAAATAAAAAGTGAGACCAATACTTGTCAATTCACAACATGATTTATTGAGCGCTGATGTGGAATCACATGATTGGTTGCTTTTTAGATCAAAGGAATACATTTTGTTTAATTATGGGTAGTTATCATCAACACTAACAACTTTAAAGTCACAACTATTGGTCCAATATTGATAAAAATATTGGACATCATATAAACATGGGTCACATCTATTCCTCAAAGGAATAGATCAAAGGAATACATTTTGTTTAATTATGGGTAGTTATCATCAACACTAACAACTTTAAAGTCACAACTATTGGTGCTTCACCTCTGTGAGCATCACCTAGATGCAATGAGTGCTAAGTGGACCATTCCTCATCATGAGAGATGGGTTCCGGTGAACCACTACTCATGAAACATGGGTCAATGAGTTTGACTTGAAACTACACGGTTGAATCCTGATAGCAATATCATAATCATATAAACAACTACTATCACAACTATTGAAACAAGCTCAGGTACTGGGTCCTCTCCCCACTGGATCCTCTCCCCTATATACCTCCCATCTAAACCGCCGGCACGTAATAGTCACCGTACGGACAATTGTCATGGAGACCTGTCCGACGTCAATGGCCACCCAAATGGCTACAAATATACCTTCTGTTTAAACTTTATCAAACTTCGAAGCATTTTGACTACAGACCTGGGGACGCACATGAAAGTATGGGAGTCTTAAACCTTAAGACTCCTCGTCCCTGATGAGAACTACCCGGGCCACGAGGCTGATCATGTCACCCACTTGTACGGTTACAGCATTGGCATCCTGGACCCGGGTGACCTACACCTAGCTCAAGGGGTCCTCCCACCCGGCGCCTTTATTAGACGGCAGGACAACGGTTTGTCCGTCGAGAAGGAGCATGAGTTGGTTCAGAGCGCTGTTCCAGCAGGCGGCCTTGTTGGCTCAGAGGTAGAACTGGTGAATGGATTGTACCTACGTAAATTCGCGCTTCAGCCGGTGGGTCTTCCTCTTGCTGATGAAGTGCACGGTGATGTGCAGGTCCAGGTCGAAGACAAGGCAGAAGTCGTGGTCCTTTTTGCTTGTCGTGGATATAAAACATGATGCCTGTCTACGCCCATGAACCGCGGGTGATGGCACACCGCACCCACCTTATCAGAAGTTGCAGGCACTGGCTATCCAGGTGACATTTTACACCCAACATGGATGCATGGGATGGATGTGCCATATGCCTCTCTGCCTTCCTCGTTTCTCTCGCCAACGTGTAAACTTGGACTCCGTGCAATCTTGTCCATAATTTCTTCGAGCCCTATTGCAATGGGTGAAAAATATGTAATACCGGAAGATAGCCTTTATTTAAAAAGATATTGATTATATTAAATTTTATTTTTTAATTAAATATATACTTTTTATTAAATTGAAATATATTCAATAAAAAATATTATTTGTTAATATGGAAGGAAAACATTTATTTAAAAAGATAAGATTATTATTTTATTTTATTTAATTATTAAATATATATTATATTTATTTTATTTCTTCATATAGATTATAATTATAAATAAAAATATATCTTTAAAACATTTAAAGATATATTTAATATAATTCACTCATTTTTTATATAATGTCAAACTAAATCATTTTAATATAAAAAATGAGTGAATTATATTAAATATATCTTTAAATGTTTTAAAGATATATTTTTATTTGTAATTATAATCTATATGAAGAAATAAAATAAATATAATATATATTTACTAATAAAATAAAATAAAATAATAATCTTACCTTTTTAAATAAATGTTTTCCTTCCATATTAACAAATAATATTCTTTATTGAATATATTTCAATTTAATAAAAAGTATATATTTAATTAAAAAATATAATATAATATAATCAATATCTTTTTAAATAAAGGCTATTCTCCCATATTACATATTTTTCACCCACTGCAATAAGGCTCTAAGAAATTACATACAAGATTGCACAAGGTCCAAGTTTGCATGTTGGCGAGAGAAACGAGGAAGGTAGAGAGGCATATGACACATCCATCCCATATATCCATGTTGGGTGCAAATTGTCACCTGGATAGCCAGTGCCGAAGTTGCACACAAAATACTGCATCTTAGATACAGAAGAGGGTCCAATAGTGGGGCGGCGTTCTATAATGGGTATATTAATTGATTAGGTTTATTTAATAAAATATTCTTAAAATTGTTTTTTTATTATATCAATAAAGTTAGTTAAAGTTTTAATCAGCAAAGTTAATTAGAAATCTAATCAATGATCACAATACTTTTAATTATTATTTAGTTACTATTTAAACAAACAAAATGCATATTAGAGATAGGAGACATACATATCTAATTACCAATTTTTGAAACTAACACGCATTGTACTCATTACCCACTTACAAGATTTGAACCCTTTTTGTAATATTTGGAGGGGAGGTTATTAAATCTCTAACATTTTTTTTTTTTAAATATTGTATCTTTGAATTTAGTTTCAAAGGAGAAAGACACATATTATCTTCTTTGGTCAAACCTATGGAATCTCTAAACCCTACATATCCATAGTTTCAAAGGAGAGCAATACATATAATTTTTTATGGCCAAACTTATGTAAACCCTAAACCCTACATATCCATAGATTGAAAGACAAAAGATACATATCATGTCCTATGGTTAAACTTATGTAATCTCTTATCCCCACATATCCATAGGTTCAAAGGAGAAAGATACATATAATCTTATATGGAATATGAATATTTCTCCTTTGAATCTATGGATATGTAGGGTTTAGAGTTTATATATGTTTGGTCATAGAAGATGATTTGTTAATGCTATGAGATTTCCACAATCCATAATGTTATCAATTTGTTGCTTCTGGATTTTGATTGTGTGAGAGTTTGAGATATTTTGATGCAAAAACTCTCACACAATCAAAATCTAGAAGCAACAAATTGATCAAATGATTTGTATTTTTCTCCCTTGAACCTTTGGATATGTAGTGTTTAGAGTTTACATAGGTTTAGCCATAGAAAATTATATATATATATTTCTTCTTTGAACCTATAGATATGTGGGGTTTATAGGTTGGATAGGTTTGGCCATAGAAGATGATATTAAGTCTTTGGTTCATTGTCTTCGTAAGGTTTAATAACTTCACATCCAAATGCAAATCCATTTGCTCGCATTGGTGTTTAGAAATCCAGTGAAAGCCATAGCCAAAGGACACTGAAAATGAAAAAAAATTGTTGTGAAACCAAATAATCTTTTATGAAGAAGAGGGTTAGTAATGAAGTGACGATGGAAGATTAATGTTGCAGTGCACAACATTAGAGGCTACATGGTTTAAAGACTTGGAACCATCTAGAAGATCAAAAGAAACCAAGCCTACGATAGTTGAATTAAAAAATATGTAAGCTAAAACAGCAAAGACAAGGAAATGTGTGACAACCTCACCTTCCAATTACAACCATATGGAGGACTAAAGTGATGAAATACATGAAGCATTGAACTAGACATTCTATGAACAAATAGGGTGTCTTTGAAGATTATAATAAATAAAAAAATAAAGACCTCAAAAAATAAGACATGAAGTAATATATAACGTCTTCACATTCCATTTGCAACCATATAGAGGACTAGAGTTGATTAACAAATATAGAAAATCCAAAAAATAGAAACGAAGCAATGTACAATGACTCACATTCCATTTACAGTCATACAACGGGCTGAAGTTGATTAATAAATATTCAAAACCCAAAAAAATAGAGACGAAGCAATGTATGGCAACATCATCTTTCAATTAAAGTCATAGAGGAGTAAAGTGAACAAATGTCTTTTCAAAAATTGAAAAAAATATACAAAAGTTTTTTTTTTTAAAAGTCAGTTCATTGCCTTATCAAGGTTTAATAACCTCATCCCCAACAAAGATCCATTCCCATTACATTGGTACTGAGAAATCGTTTTGAAACCATGGCAAAAGATAAGTGAATGTGAATAGCTTATGGTGTCAAACCAAACAATCTTTCGAAAAAATAAAAAAGCCAGTAATGAAGTGGTGGTGGAAGATTAATGCTATGGTATGTAGCATTGAAGGTTCCATCAATTCAAGACTTGACACCATCCTTAACACCAAGATCCAACAGAGTGCAAAGTAAATGTGGTGGGGTGGCAATGGTGTGTGAGGCGACATGAGATAAATGTTACCATTTAAGAATTAAACATGTCCATCTGGTGCACTATTTGACCCTATGGCATGGTGTACACATATGAGGTATCTTGGTCTCTACCACCAAGGATCCACGTGCTGCACTTTCGATCAACATTGAAAATTGTAAGAAATTGTGAGGTTTCCTCTCCACACCATCCTCCACATTGTTGCCGACTCAAAGACCCATAGAAAAAAGATTTTTAAGTTTGTCACGTTACTACATGTGTGGAGTGTGGAGTTTTAGAAAACTGATCATCTCATATGGCACTCCACATAGACCCTGCAAAATAGGATGCCCCACTATTGGACCCTCTCCCCTAGATACAAAGATTTTTGGGAAAAAAGAATTGCCTAAGCTTGTTTCTTGTAAACATTATTTATTCAGAGCTCAAGCAATCGACCTCACAAACCCTGCGGCACCCGGGAGGACAAGCATGCCCAATTCAATTGCAGCTTCCGTGTTAAGGATCTTCAGAACTGGCCTTCATGCCCTGGCTTGGGCTGCAACTAGACCATAATGAACATAACACATTTTTAGAAGCCATTATTAATTTAGTTTCAAAGCTTTTTCATTACCACCATGTACTGCAGATGGGTATATATATATATATATATATATATATATATATATATATATATATATATATATATATATATATATATATATATATATATATATAAGCGGGCAAACAAAGGTTAACGCACACTGCATTATTCAGAGGATTAAAACCTCATCAGGTGCATCCCATGAAACGTCTGAAATTGGTAGAACTAGGAAGTAAACTTGACATGTACTAACATGAATTCTTATTAGTAAAAAATGGCGTTCACCAGGCTCAAATTTCCAAAGGTTTAAGGTGCAGGCTTATTCCAAAGACCTTATAGTGCATTCCATACAGCTTGGATCGGCTTGAATTGATGGAAACAATGGAGGGCAAGTGGAATGTTTTGTGCTTGCTCTTTAATTTGTCTTTTATCTAATGGCAAGATTCACTGTCAAATAATTCCCTCCATGAAGAACAAACTTTTTCCCATGTCTTCGGAATTTTATTTTGTACTGTGTTTTGCTCACTTTCCCATGTGAGTAGGTGGCTCATTTGTTCTGCTAAGAACCATGTGAGTAGATGGAGAGCTCGTGACACTAGCATTCATGACAAATTAAGATGTTCGGCACCTCCTCGCAAACTGAGTGGATGGCAAACCAAATCCACTGAATTTCTACCTTTTATATATGAAAATATATATAATTGATAAGCCCTTTTTGTCTTTCTTTAGGCATGTTTATTGTACTAGTATTGTAGAGATAAAAAGTGTCAGTATTTTCTCTCTTATCTGAAATACACTCTTATTTATTTTTGGTAAATATGATTAAGATTTATTATGATGGTTTAGTGTATAAATTATTTCTAATTTTATTGTCATTTTACATTTAGTCTTTTCACATCTAAATAATATAGTTCTATTATTTCATCACATTAGATGTTTGCACATTTATGATATTGTCCTTTGAACAAGACCATGTATGGTTTCATTCTCAATATTAAAAAGTTATTTTTGATACTTAATTTTTTATTTCTAAATAACTATATTAAATGAATAATTAATTAGTTGACTTTGCAAGCAACACATAATGACAAGACAGCTATTAGTTGACTCCTTCCTCCGCTGGGGAAGCTACCATGATAAATCATATTGAGAATACTACTAGACTGGTTTCTGTCTCTACTGATGGTGCTTTGTTTCCCACCTCTGATTGCTCTCCAGTTATTTCCACACCTATTCAGGCGAACTCTGATGTTACCTCCCGGGTTGTGGATTTTCATCCTTAGGAAATTAATGGGCTGGCTTGGCAGGCTAAGGCAGCACAAGTTGAAGAAGGCTGGACTACTGTTACTGGAAAAAAATCTAAACCCTCTGGGCCTTCTTTCAATATGACTCTTCGCTCCAACAAATGAAACTCTAATTGTAAAACTTAATGGTGTTTGTTTGTGAGCTGGTTTTTTGTTGACTGCAGGCTGTCTTTTCTGCAGTCTGATTTTTTTGGCTTGTTTAAACTATTTGGCTTTTGGTTGTAATGGGTTCCAGATCCCATCAAAATCTGTTTTCCCCAATTTCAAAAACACATAATGACAAGACATAACAACAATCTAAGAAACCAAACACATATAAATGCATAAGAGTAATATCAACTAGAATTATTATAATAAAATACAATGTAGAGGTCATTGGTCTTCTTTCTTAGTTGTATCCACTCACTTTCTATTCTTTAAATATTACACTTCCCATATCATCCATCTTTTTTAATATGATCAAATAATTCTGGGGTTCAAGCATCATTGTTCAAAAAGTAGTTCAAACATCTTAAGGAAAACCACCAAAGGTGCCTATTGCACTATAAGTTCCAAAAAAAGAATTGGTTATTGGGATTAGGTGTCATAATTCTTGTTCTTAATGTTGAATTATTTATTATGATATTATTTTAGTATGTTCCCACATGTAAAAGGACATCCCACTTTGATTTGCCTAATATGTCATTTGTATTCATTGGTATATGATAGGTGTATAAGAGTTTATAAGAGTATAACTAATGTGCAAATTTTATAAAAATACCATGACATTATCAAATGTGTAAGAGAATCTATGATACACAAAATAGCATGTAAGTAAGTAGTTTCCAAGCGGACTAGACATTTTAATCCAATTATGAAGGATGTATCATAAAGCATCTTACTAAAAGAGGTAGATGACAAAATTGTGTACCAAAATTTGGTGGAAGGCTATGACATGTAAATAATATAGTATTAATATTCTATTGACCCATTACGGGGTGTATGTCATGAGAATTTTTACCATGTTAATTTGAGACCTTGTTTAGACCTATGTTATTATCTTGGTATTCTTTTAGGCTTCCTTATGTTTTTATATTTCAAGGTATTTAGATGGAGGAATTATGGATTGTGTATTTCAATATTATGTTACTACTTTTCCTCCTAGTTAAAATGATGATCTACATGGAGGACATGAAGCCTAATCGTGCATTATAACCATATTTATTCAGTAATACATTGAGTTTTGTGGTGCTTTGGAGGTTGAGTTTTTCTAAGGTATATCTATGTCTTTCTTGTTCTTGTGTTGTCTTATATTATTTATCTCTTATTCTTGCATTTCTAAGTGGAAAATCCCTTTATGCATGAAACATTAGGAAGACTAACTACCATATACCATGTACTTAAGAGCTAAATGTACCTATAATTAGGTTTCCAAACCTTTTGTGCCAAATTCTTCTCAAAGAATATACATGGCCAATGTGTGATGAACCACTGTAAGATGAATCAAAATATGAAACCTATACAATCTAGAACCCATGATCAAGTCTTCCTAAAGCAATAATATTCTTGCGATGTTGCAGTTCTCTAATAACTACATCGTGTGGGAAGAAGTCAATTGTCTTCCCATCTCTAGTATGACAAATTTGATATACAGAAAGAAGATTGACAAAAAAATCAAGAACACGAATCACATCCTCAATGCAATAATTTGATAACTATACAATAAATGACCCTAAAATTGAACATTTCACCTACATATATATCATTCCCTTTTTGAAAAAGTTTGAATCTTTAGAATTGACCTTCCATGCCCTACCTTAGGCTTCGACCATTACATAGACCGTAGAAATAGAACTTTTTTTAAAGCACTATTGGTTTCATTTCCAAGCTTTTTCATTACCACCTTGCATTGCAGATAGGTTCATATGTGTGTGAGAGTTAGAATGTGATAGTAGTAGGTAAATACAGATTATAACACACTCCATTATCCAAAGGATTAGTACCTCATCAAGTGCATCCCATAAAATATCAATAATAGGTTGACAATACTATGATGTAAACTTGACATGTGCTATAAGACCCATATGAACTCTTATTAGAATAAAAATGGTGTTCACCGATGGTTCAAATTTCCAAACATTTAAGGTGAAGGTTAATTCCAAAGACCTTAATGTGCATTCGATAGAGGTGGTGTGGCTTGAATTGATAGAAACCATGGAGGGCAAGTGGAATCTTTTCTGCTTTCTCTTTGATTTATCTTTTATCTAATGCCAAGATCCTCTTTCAAATAACTTTCTCCATGAAGAACACACATTTTCCTATGTCTCCATATATTTATTTTGTAATGTACTGTCCTCACTTTCCTGCACACAGGCTCATATCTAAGTTGCCCACGCAAACACAAGAAAACAAAATCGTTTCTTGTCACCCTCTTTCTTCAAAACATGTACTAAGAGTATCACATGCATGGAGATTGACAGCTTTCTCTTTTCAGTTTCGTCTTTCTCTTCAAAATTTATGAATTGATTTGATTTTTAGTGGATACCCACCAAGGTTTATTTTTGAACGTATATCTCTTTTCACTTGCAGAAAAGGAATTCGCCAACTGAAAGCTCAGCCACTCCAGAATTTCATGACTTCCATCTGTAACTACGTTAACGTTTCTCACATGCTGATAAAAATTCAATAGAAAGCATGTCGATAAAGTTTTACAAGAAAACAAGCCAAGCTCAAAATTTTCGTTTGCAAGTCTGTAAACTTTCACCATCACATCCCATCCTCTTAACAGGATCTATAAGTACAAAGCAATTTTATTTGCTTATCTGGTAGGCTAAGAATCATGTGAGATGTTGTAGAGCTCGTGACACCAGTATTCATGACAAATTAAGATCTTAGGGACGTCCTAGCAAATTGAGTGGATGGCAAACCAAATCCACATAATTTTTACTTTTTAAATATGTAAATATGTATAATTGATAAGCCATTTTTGTCTTTATTTATGCATGTTTATTGTAAGAGCATTGTAGAGATGAAAAGTGTCAAGTATTTCTCAATCAACATTCGCTCACTCCTTTTTTTTAGTAAATATGATTACAATTTATTATGATTGTTTGGTGCATAAATTATTTTTAACTTCATAATCATTTCACATCTAGTTTTGTCAAATCTAAGCATCATAGTTCTATTTTAGTAAAGTTTATCATTTATCCATCTTAGATACTATCACATTCATGATATTGTACTTCAAACAAGATCATGTGTGGTGTCATACTCAAGTTTAAAAAGTAATCGTCCTCTTTTCAATGGCTACTTTTCTACTTCAGTTCACATCTTTATCATATAGCCACATCTAAATAACTGTATTAAATGAAGAATTACTTAGATGAATGCACAAGCAACTCATAAAACAAGACATAGCAATAATACAAGAAGTTAAAAACATAAGAACACGAAAGAGTAAAAGTAGCTAGATATTATTACAATAAAATATAATGTACAAGCCACTAGCTTAATTTCTCAGTTACATACCCACTGACTTGCTATCATTTGAATACTACACTTATCAAGGAATTCATTCTTTGAATACGTCCAAATCTTTGTGGAGTTTGAGAATCATTGAAATTTAGTTATTCAAACTCCTTAAGACAACCCCAAAGGTGCATATTGCACTAGAAGTGCCCAAAACAAATGAGATATTGGGATTAGGTTTCATACTCATTCTTAATATCGAATTATTTATCATTATATTATTTTTTCTACATACAAAAGGGCATCCCATTTTGACTTGGCCAATATTCCATCTATATTCGTTGGTATGAAATATGTGTAAGAGTTTGTAAGAACATTTCTAACATGTAAAATGTGTAAAAGAATCTATGGTACTGTAATACATGTAAGTGTAAGAGAGGGGGACCAACCACACCAAGGATCCAGGTCACGAAGAGTTGAGAGCAAAGAGCTTCCCTAACTTACCTCACTCTAACAGATGTTTTGGAATGAGCATTGAGAATGAAGAGCACTCTCAAGTGCTTTTGTCACTCTATAGACCCAAAAATCTAATTGGAGTTAGACGAGTTGGTTTCTAGAGTCCAAACTACACCTCAAACAGCTCTTTGTCAAAGGGCGGCAATGTAGGTCTAGGACAATAGCACGACGCGCTGGCATCTCTCTGGCGCGCTAGCATTCGTACAACCAAAAAATGTAAAGTGCAGTAAGAAAACAACCAAAAGCCTACTGACAGCCTAGCTAACTAATTTTAATGAAATAAACAAAATGATAAAGTATGAAAGGTAAATGTGTAAATGATAAAATAAGTAGATGACTACAAGGGTGATGAATATCAACTCACAAAAGTACCAGTTCGCCAGCGAACTCCACGTGCACATTCACCTACACACAAGCAAGAGGGGAAAATTGTTGGGGCTGTATAGGGGTTTACCTCAATCAAACCCCCACTTTGGTGTTTCCACCTCCACAAACAGCCAAAAAAGCAACGGAGTAGAAAGTACAATAAAGGAAATAGAAGAGAAAGAGATATTGTTGAACACTACAAAACAATACTACACTACTCTATCAAACCATAAAAGGAAAAGTGAAGCGTTATCACCTCCACCCAATGGCTCTCAAGTCCACTGAAGGGAGAATATAAGCAACGAACTTGGAAAATTCACCACAACCGCAACGATGATGAAGGGGGGTCTCGCAAGACTCCAAGCTCACAAATTCTATGTTAGAGCAACACATACAAAGATGGTGTGAATGGAGTAACAAGTTGTTGCAATGCTTAATGGAGTTGCGTAGATTGCTAGAATGGTGAGAAGATGTGAAAGATGGAATGAAAAATTCTCAAGGATGCGAAGAGATGGAGTGTGAAATGAATGCCTTTGAAGGCCAAAATGAGAGGGAATGAAGCCATTTTTGGTTTAGTTGGTTGCACAGAGGCATTACAATTTGACCCCAATGAGGTGTGTAACATCTCTAAATACTCCAGATGTAGGAATCTGTCAGGGACGGTAGCGCGCCGCACAAACATCTGCATGTTGTGCTTGCATCCTTGATGAAAATTCCCTCACCGACACAAAAAACACATGCCAAGTGGATGGAAGGCAGGTGGGTGATGTGGAATTTTTCCTTCGGATTTGATTTTCTAAGGTGAGATGTACAAAAGGGGAATTTGCACAAGGGGTGCAAATTCGCTCCTATACAATAAGAGATTCTATGATGTATGTAAGAGCATGTAAGAAAGAGTTTACAAAGTAGACTAGAAATTCTAATCCTCTTATAAAGTATAAGAGTTATGCATATTAAAACATCTTGCTAAAGGAAGTAAATGACAAAATTGAGCACCCAAATTTTGCAAGGCTATGACATGTAAGAGAATATATTAATAATATCCTATTGACCCACTATGTTGAAGAGCACTCAACTATATTGAGAGGAGGGGGGGCACCTGAATCAATATAACAATAATCTTTTATTTTTGAAAACTTAATTAACCATAGCAGTAGCACACATGCAAGATCTAACAATTAAGAACAAAAGGAAAACACGCGATTTATGTGAAAACCCTTGCGATAAAAAACCACAGAAAAACATTGCTCATATGTAAATCTTCTTGTAGGCACCAACCCACTAGAGACACTAAAATCCCCACAACTGAGTATCAACTCAATAAGAGATGCCAATCTCTTCTAATGAGAGACGCCAACCTCCTCATCTCTTTAGTTAACAGACACCAACCTCCAAATGAACAATACAATAATTTATTTGCAACTTCTTAGATTTTCCTTAATTCACCTTCATAAATCTACTCACTACTTCATCAAAATCTTCCTTTAGAATTTTCAAAGATCCTTCATAAATTCTACCATAGAGCTCATATGGATTTTCTCATATATCTTCAAAATTTTGCACTTATATGCCTTTTAAATCTACTCCTTATATGAATGATATTCAATGAATTTCTTCCTTTCAAATGGACTCCATAATATCTCTAAATATCTTCACCAAGGGGGGTGATTCATCAAACAACATGTCTTTTCTAAATGGATGCAACACCTTGTTTTATATGAACCCGTTCACCTTCAACTTGTGTGCTCCAATAGGGGTCAACCCCTTTATTTAATTATATATATTTTAACTTAAAATAAATCCCCAAAAATGGGGCACACCACTTAAGAGGGTCGGCCTCTTCACAAAAAATTAATTTGTAATTTTTATTTATTAATGAAGGAGGACACCAAGAGTCTAAGGGTTAGCCCTTAGCAACACTAAATTATTTTATTTTAATTTTTTACACCTCCACTATGCTTTCATTGAATCTCTTGGCTCTTTGAATTCCTTTGACATCAATGAATGAATTTTCAACAATATCCCCCTTTAACATTGATGGCAACCCTATAAATAGACAATTTGTAAATGCAACAAGATCATACTTGTCCCCCTAAATGAAGTAACTCCCTCTTACTCTATTCCTCCCCCTTTGACATCAATGAAAAAGGCCTTCTGAGGTTGAAAGATAAAACAATGAATATCTCCCCCTGAACACATGCTTCTTCTCAAGGATTTAGTGACTAGATGAGAATGATATGGCTTCTAATTTTTTCCTTAAGTACTCAAAAGTCTCTTTTGGAAGTGGCTTGGCAAAAATATCTCAATATGTTCTTGTATAGAAATATATTTCAACTTTACTTATTGATCAACCACCTATTCTCTTCAGAAATGATACCTGATGGGAATATACTTTATTCTAGAGTGCATGACTAGGTTCTTTGAAATATCGATTGCACTTGTATTGTCATATAATAAAATATAAGATGATCATATTCTACTTTGATATCTCTCAATGTTTGCCTCATTTAAAGAACTTGAGTGCAAAGGATATTGTTGCAATGTACTCCACCTCTGTATTGGAAAAAGAAATTGGTGCTTGTTTCCTACTCAACCATGAAACAAGATTATCTCTTAGAAAGAATGCACCTCCTCTTGTACTCTTTCTATCATTAAAACTGCTAGCCCAATCTATATATGTATATGTTGTTAAGGTGAAAATTTCACCTCTTGGGTACCATAAGCCAAAATCTAATGTGCCTTTTAAATATTTGAGTATCCCTTTCACTATTTGCACACGAGTTTCTTTAGGTGTAACCTAAAACCTTACCACCATACCAACTACTTGCATAATGTCAGGCCTTGAAGCTACCACATATAACAAGCTTCCAATCATTGACCTATAAAGAGTCTTATTTTCCTCGAGTGGTTCATCATCCTTGCTTAATTTACATCATGTTACCATGGGTGTACTCATACGATTACAATCCTCCATTCTAAACTTCTTCAATATTTCTTTAACATACTTGGTTTGTGAAATAAATATCCCTTTGTCTAATTGAAAAATTTATAACCCAAGGAAAAAAGATAACTCACCAAGTATAGATATTTCAAATTCATTTTGTATCTCCACGGAAAACTCTTGACACATATTGTCACTACTTCCTCCAAATACACTATCATCCACATATATCATGATTATCAACTAATAATTACCCATAGTCTTGATATAAATATTTCTATCCACAATTCCCTTCTTGAAACCTTGTTACATTGTAGATATTTATCAAGTCTTGCATACCATGCTCTGGGGGCTTGTTTTAGTCCATAAAGAGCTTTCTTCAATCTGTATGTACAAAATCCCTATTTTCTAACAACAAGAATCCTTCTGGTTGTTCAACGTATACCTCTTCCTCTATATTTCCATTAAGGAATGAAGACTTAACATCCATTTGATAGACCTTGAAATTTTTAAAACTAGAAAATGCTTAAAGCATTCTGATAGCTTCCAAGCTAGAAATTGGGGAAAATTTTTCTTCAAAGTCGATACCTTCTACTTGTGCATATCCTTTGCATACCAACCATTCCTTTTTCCTTACCGCTTGACCATATTCGTTCAACTTATTCTTGAAGACCCACTTAGTGCCAATTATATTTTTATCTTTAGGTCTTGGGATAAGTTCCCAAGTTTTATTATTTTTTGTTTGATTCAATTCCTCCTCCATGGCCCCTCTCTAATATTTTTCTTCACTTTCTTCTTTGAAGTTATTTGGCTCTATCTTGGAAAGTAAAGGCATATTTTCATGATCTGAAGTATTAGCCAATCTTTGCCTTGTCTTAATTTCTCTATCTTTGTCCCCTATAATGAACTTCTAGATGAATTCTTTGGAAAAAATTTGATGGTGTTTTAGATGATGCTCTTGATGGTGTCTTTGGATCTCTTTGCTCAACTATCTCCTTCTCAATTTCTTCCTTTATTTCCTCTTCTTTGGAAATTTCCTTATTTTGAGGATCACCTTCTTGTGCCTTTTCTTCATAGTATCTTCCCTCATATACTTTCACATTTTAATTTTCAATGACATTATGTAGCTTCTTGGTGTAACATTTGTAAACTTTACTTCTTGAAGAGTACTCCCTTAGCTCTAGAATCAAAATTTCCCAAATCTTCTTCATCTCTCCTTATGTAACATGTGCTCCCAAATACCTAAAAATAATTCATCATTGCAGGACTTCCTTTCCATAACTCATATGGTTTTTGATATTGTTTACTTTGATTTGACTGTAGTTTAAAATATATATTGTCATATAAACCACATGTCTCTCCAAAATGTGTCAGGTAGCTTGGATTTATTTAGCATGGTTGTATCCATTTCTTGGACTATCTAATATTCCTTTCCACAACCCCATTTTGTTGTGGAGTACTTGTAGTATCTACTAATCTCTTCTTATCCCATGCTTTTCACAAAAGTCTTCAAACTCATTTTAAGTGAATTCTCCTCCTCTATTTGATCTAAGACATTTGATCTTTAAGCTTATTTCATTCTCCACTAAGGATTTGAATGCCTTAAACTTGTCAAAAGATTCATATTTTTATCTTAAAAATGTGACCCAATTCATTCTAGAATAGTCATCAATTAATAACATGAAATACCTCTATCCTTCCATACCCTTTTTTTTTGTTTGGACCACAAAGATTCATATGTATAAGTTCCAATGGTTTCAATGGAGAGTGTACCTTCAATTTAAAGATCACTCTAATTTTCTTCCCAAGTTGATATTGCTTACAAGTGATTTTGATGACTTTGAAATTTTTGGCATGCCTCTCACAACTTCCTTATGAATGATAATTACATTATTGTCAAAGTATATGTGCCCCATTGTTTTGTGCCATAACCAACTTTCATCTTCTTGACTTACACACCATATTTCTCCCCTAATTTCACTAAGAATATAGAGATTATTAGTTGCTATTTTGGCTTATAACACTTTCTTCCCTGCTTTGCTAATTTTACATCCTTATACATGAAATGTAAGAGTGTGCCCTTAGTCACACATTTGACCTACACTTAGAAGATTATTTCTCAGCCCCTCAACATATATCACATAGAACTCAGTTTCTGTTTTACCATTATCAAGGCTAAGTGTCCCTTTCCCTAATATCTTTGCGAAAGTATTATCTCCAAATTTCAATGATCCACCATTCACTCATTTGTAGTTAAGACATTTACTCTTATCACCTAGCATATGCTTTGAGCAACTACTATCAATATACCATTGATCTCCTTTGTTTCGTGCATGTAGGGTTGTTTGAACCAACATGGATTTTTCTTTCTTTTCTTCTTCCTTCTTCTTTCTCCATATTTTTGAATTATCCTCTTTTTTCTTGATTATAATTTTCTCATTAGATTACTTTTTTTGGATAGTTATTGCTACTTCTACAAAAAATGTATATGCACCCAAAATTATTGCACTTGTAACATATGAATTTGTAATCCACAAGAGGATAAAAAGAGTTAATTTTTTGTTTATGAGCCCCTGAATTTTGTTCTTGTTCTATTTTCCATTTAATTCATTACTTTATGCCAAAATTTATTTTGTGCATGTGTTCTACAATCTATTGCCTTATGAAAAAACTAACTGCATGAAAAGTAATAACCAAAGAAGGAATGATAATACCCAGGTGTATGAGTTTTCCTTGGTAGAAGGGGCTTCCTGACCATGTCATTATTATCTTTTGGAGGTATGCTTGGCTTCTAGTTCTCTTTCTTTTTTTTGATTTCATCTTTGAAGGAACTTCTAAGAACATTGACTACTTCTCTTCATTTAATTTCTTTGATGATTGAATTGTTTTAGAAATCTTTCCTTCTTAATAGTCAATGTCACTCAGGTCAAATATAGGCTTTTGAGATTTGATGATGTCATCCAATATTTTTGAACTCTTCTCATCCCTCAAGATTTTGTTTAATTGATCCATTGTCTTCTCCAATTCCTTTCTTAGGAAAACCATCTCGGATTTCAACTACTCACAATTTTTTCCGTTCATCTTCAATTGATCTATCATATCCTCTTCAATATTTTTTGCTTCTTCTACTTGCACTTTTAGATCTATGATCAATTTTTTTAATTCTTCAAGACTTTGTGTTAATTTTTCTTTGGCTTCACTGTCCTCTTGAATTTTCATAATCCTTGTCTCAAATTTATTTTATTAAGCTTCTCAATCTCACTATAGGTGATTTATGGAGTTCCTCCTCAAGATCCACTTCTCCTTTTCCTTCACTATGCTCTTCTTCTAAATATTTTTCTTGTTTCTTTTCGTCTTTATCATCCTTTGCTTCCATCACTATGAATAATATTTCTTCTCTATCATTGTTTGAAATTTCTTCATTGCTTTCCTTTGATGATCTATTATCTTTCTTGGAATAAAGACTCTTATTGTACTTATGAAAATACTTCTTTTCATGTTGACCTTGTTTGTAGCCCTTCTTTTGTTGATATATTCTTCCTTTTCTTCATGTAATGATCCTCTTCATCATCATTTCTTTCACTCTTACTTTGTGAACACTTAGAAGAAAATAGCCTATTCAACCATAATTAAAATATTTAAATGGTAACTTACCTTGGTACTTCTTAGATCCTTTCTTTAGTTTTATCATGAAGTGAACTTCTTCTTCATCAATTTCATTGTTTGAGCTATCACTTGATTCATATACTTTTTTTCCCTTCTTTGATGCTTTGAAGGCTACCTCCCTTTTTTATGGCCTGTCTTCAATCCTCATTGCATAGACAGTAAGAATCCCATACAACTCATCCTTTATTAATTAGTCTATATCTCTCAGTTCTTCAATTGTTGAAACCTTGTAGTCAAATCTTAAAGGTTAATACCTTAGCACCTTTTGATAAATCATAACTTCTTCAACTTTTTCACCAAGACATCTTATTTCATTCATGATCTCATCAACACAAAGCAAATAGGAGGCTATGTTTTCTTCTTCTTGTTGGAGTTAAAATGACACTGAGAGGGGGGGGTGAATCAGTGTCTTAACAGATTTGACAAATTTTAAAAATTCAAAAACATAGCTTAGATTTGATCTCAATGTTATTTTGATTAATGCATTCATGAGTTGAATGTAATCATTCATAAACAGAATTGAGAAAAATAATAATCCCAACAGTGTACTGAAACAACAACACAGTAAAGCAGTGAGAACACAGAAGAACAAAGTGACACAAAATTTGTCGAGTGGAAAACCCTCCTGGGGTATAAAAACCACTCCCTAAATGCCTTCCAAGCTAAATCTTTTAATCAACTATTCACAATGCCTTATAGGCTGATTTTTGAGCACCCACTCAAGGAGCACCAACCCCTCATTTAGAGATATCTATCTCAAGGAGTACCAACCCCTCAAATTATGTTTTGAACAATAATAATAACTCAAAGGATTTCTTTGTTTTTAGTTAAGCACATATTTCTCTGTTTTCTCATCTACATAATACCTTAAAGATTCAATAATTGAGTCCCTAAAATACTACATAGAGAAGAAATTTACAATCTCTGCATCTTGTTATTCAAATTTTATTGCAGATTTTTATCCATATATTTTCATACAGCCAAAGAAAGATAATCTTAGAATTACAACAACAGCAGCAGAAAAGAGTTTTCTACTTCTATATATACATCTACCAGATAGGTAACTGTCTTCAGGAGTAACGGCAGAACAACCAAACCAGCTAAGAGTGGTTCTCAACAAATCTATAACATATGAGTTCATTTTACTGCATAAAAAGCACAACTGTCCACCACATAAAATCATAACTTCTAATGCATGAATGACAATACTCAGTCAGGGCATCATTTGTCATACTAGCAACAGAGATGCAGAGAGCAGTTAAATAAAAATGGTGATTATAAACCATTATGTGCAACATGAAACGCATAAATAAAAATACCAGAAAAATCTGTAACTCCCATGGCTCCATCAACCACTGTCGAGCATCTAGCCAGAGAGGCACAGCAAACATAACAGCCATACCATTCATTTCTAAACCAAAAATGAATTTCATCCTAACAATGCCGTTACAGCCAGCAACAATAGTAAAGAACAGTTTATGAAGCTTTCTCATGATGGTGGCCAGGCTAGGGTTTCATACCCAGTCAAAAAGAATAATCACAAATTTTTCCCTAAGTAACCTTCTTTTTAATCAATGTGATGGTATGCCAAAGGCAACTTTAACGCCAGACGTTCAACCCTAATTCAATCGTTAGTCGTCCCCTTGGTTCAATTCACTTTCGCTTTGACATAAGGAAACTTCTCACCGAGATGCCCTTTTTGTTTCATTTACAATCGCTATAGCTTTTGATATCAAAGAGACATCATATAGATCAGCATTGTTATACCGAAAGTCATTCATATGACTTTGTTGACAAGACACACCATCCTCGCCATGACCTCTCTTTGATGAAAGAGTCTCACCGAAAAGACTTTTCAACTCTTATGTGTCACTGTAACCTACAACCTTCGAGGAGACCTCTCAGAGAAAACTTTTTCATACCAAAAAAAAAACTTTATTCACTGAGTCGCTAAGACAATACCAATCTCTCACCGAAAGCACTTCATAAGACTTAGTCGGCAAGAGCAAAGAGTTCGCTATGACATTCCACCGAAACAAAACTCTTTCCGATACGCATCCATCCACCACCGGTCAGTGTGACATTGCATATTCGTTATAACCTCACGTCGAAGCCTTAAGCTCTTGTCGATGAGTTTCCATTAAATCTCCGATCGGTGTGACATACCAATATCGCTGAGACCACATACCGACGGAATAACATATGCTGATAGAGATCACTTTCAGTTGTCGAAACAAAAGACAAGTCTTGCCAAAATAATCTTTCTTGTGTCGGTCACCAAGACACAAAACGCTCGATGAAACAACATGCCGATAGGGATTTCTTATGCCGATGAACCACCTTATGAGTTAGTTAGTGAGACCCGACTCATTCGGTAAGACCTCCCAGCGGTGAACACAACTCATGCCGATAGATCTTTCCACTGTTGCCAAGACAACGGGATTGTTACACCGAAAGTAGCCTGTATGTGAAATTCAATCGACATGACATCAGAAATGTCTTGCCGATAGGAAACACAGACATTTCAAAGTGGATCGAGGAGACCCTTCCATACTCATGTCGATATGTGTAAGCCCGAATGAGAAACAACCGATACCTGTGATATGCAAAAAGAACCATCCTGAAAAGGAAACCAACTAAAGGAGATTTTTTCATCAAGGACAAACCATAAACACAATTGAGATCCAACAAACTCCCCCTTTGTCCTTGATGGAAAAACACAAATGACTCTCCCCCTTTTTGCCTCAAGGCAAAGAATAGAAGAAAATGTGCATTGCCATAACACAACTGAGAAGCCAACCAAAATACCATGAGAAACAGCTACAAAAAAAAAGAGTACCAGTGCAGCAACCAAGATAGTAGGAGAGCTTTAAGTGAATCAAAACATATAACATGCTCCCGCTAAGCAGTAGCTTGGAGATTTAGTGAAGTAACGATTGAGAGATAACTCCCAATCGAAGTCTCAGCCTTTCAAATAAATCTTTTGCTAAGGGCTTGGTAAAAATATCAGCCACCTGATCTTGAGATCCAACAAACTATAAGCAAACTTCATTAGCCAAAACCTTTTCTCAAAGAAAGTGAAACTTGATAGCAATATGTTTAGTGGGAGAGTGCATAACAGGATTTTTTGAAATATTTATCGCACTAGTGTTATCACAAAGAATGGAAACAGGTTTAGAAACATCAATACCCATATCTGAAAGAGTCTGACTCATCCACAGTATTTGAGTGCAGCATGAAGTGGCAGCAATGTATTCTGCTTCAGCAGTAGAGAGAAACAGATACTTGTTTCTTGTTGTGCCATGCCACTAAACGATCACCAAGAAAGAATGTAGCACCAGTGGTGCTTTTCCTATCATCCAAACAACCAGCCCAGTCAATATCAGTATAAGCAACCAAAGATAAATCATTGCTCCTAGGATACCAAAGACCATAATAAAGAGTTCCTTGAATGTATCTAAAGATCCGTTTAACAGCAGTAACATGAGATTCTTTAGGTGATTCCTGAAAACGTGCAATAGTGCAAACTGTCTGCATAATGTCAGGTCTAGAGGCAGTTAAATATAAGAGACTATCAATCATTGATCTATATTCTATTTGATTTGTATCAGGAGAATAATCAACCTCAGTAAGTTTGCATCCAGTAATCATTGGAGTGGTAACTGGATGGCATTCATCCATCTGAAATTTCTTAAGCATCTCTTTAGCATACTTGGTTTGAGAAAGAAATATTCCATTCTCACATTGAGAGATTTGAAGACCCAGAAAGAAATTTAATTCTCCTAACATTGACATTTCAAACTCAGATTCCATTATCTGAGAGAACTTTTTACTCAAAGTGACATTATTGCAGCCAAAGATAATATCATCAACGTAAATTTCAACAACCAAAATATTAGAACCTTCAGTTTTAACATAAATATTACTGTCTACACCTCCTCTAACAAAGCCATTATAAATTAAATGATTGTCCAACCTAGAGTACCAAGCTCTAGGTGCTTGTTTTAAGCCATAGGGAGCCTTTTTCAACCTGTAAACATGGTTAGGATTATCTTTGCATATAAATCCTTCAGGTTGTTCAACATAGACCTCTTCATCTAAATAGCCATTCAAGAAAGCTTTTTTGACATCCATTTGATAAACAGTAAAGTTTTTATAAACAAAATAAGCCAAGAATATTCTGATGGATTCTAATCTAGCAACAGGTGCAAAGGTTTCACCGAAATCAATACCTTCTTGTTGAGCATAGCCTATGCAGACAAATCTTGCTTTGTTGTGAATAACATTACCATTTTCATCAAGCTTATTTCTATAAATCCATTTGCCTCCAATGACATTCTTGTCATCTGGTCTTGGGACTAACTCCCAAGTCTGATTTTTCTCAATTTGATCAATTTATTCCTGCATAGCATTAAGCCAACATGAGTCTGTGAGAGCTTCATTAAAAAATTTAGGCTCGAATTGAGTAACTAGACATAAAGCAATTTGTGCCTTTTCATCAAATTCTACAGCCTTTCTTCTAGTTTGAACTCCTGCATTTTTATCCCCAATAATCTGATCTTTGGGGTGATATATAGCTAGAGTTTTCGAAGGAGCAATTGATGCTGCAACCTTTTCAGGACTTGCTTTTTCATTTTTAGGGCTTGCTGATTCGGCAACAGACTTTGTTGTTTCAGCTCCTTATGAAATTATTTCAAGTTCAAGTTCTTCTTCCTCATTATCCTGCAAAGATTCAGCATACAAATTTGGTCTTTCATCAAATTTTACATTAACAACTTCAACAATCTTATTAATCCTTTTGTTAAGGCATTTATAATATTTGCTATGAGTTGAGTATCCCAAAAAGATACCCTCATCACTCTTTGATTGAAAGTTCCCAAGGTTTTCACCATCTTTCTTGATAAAACACTTACTTCCAAAAATCTTAAAGTGTTTGACAGAAGTAGTTTTTCCATACCAAATTTCATAAGGAGTGTGTTTAGATTTCACCCTAAGCTGCACTCTATTCAAAATATATACAGTTGTATGAACAGCTTCTTTCCAATACATATCAGTCAACTTAGCTTCATCTAGCATGGTTCTAGCCATTTCTTTTACAGTTCTATTCTTACATTCAACTACCCCATTTTGTTGAGGTGTTTTTGTTGTAGCATACTATCTTTTAATGCCATGTTGTTCACAGTAATCAATAAACTCTTAAGAAGTGAACTCGCCTCCTTTGTCAGATCACAGAAATTTAAGTTTTAGATCAGATTCCTTTTCAACCATTTTACAGAAAATTTTGAACCTTCCAAAGGCTTATGATTTGTGCTTAAGAAATGTGACCCATATCATTCTAGTATAATCATCCACAAATAGCATAAAGTACCTTTCACCATTAATAGACCTTGTTCTGGTTGGTCCACATAAATCAGTGTGCACAAGTTGTAAAGGTTTTGAAGAAGAATGTTCTTTTGTTTTGAAGCTGATTTTAGTTTGTTTACCACTTAAGCATTCTTTGCACACAGAGTTTTCTGGCTTGTTAAGAACTGGTAGACCTCTAACATTCTAATTTTTACTAATTCTAACCATATTTTCAAAGTTTATGTGTCCTAATCTTTTATGCCATAACCAGTTCTCTTCAATTTGGCCCATTAGACACATACCTTGATTATTGTCATTGCATGATGAGTCAAGAAGATTGTACACATTTCCTTTTGTCCTCCTTCCAGCTACAATAGCCTTTCCAAGCTTGTTCTTAATCTCACATCCCTGCGAAGTGAAAAGAACATGATAACCACTATCACAGATTTGAATAACACTTAGAAGATTGTGTTTGAGACCTTCCACATAGTACACATTATAGATAGGAGTGTCTTCATTCAAAAGAAGTGAACCTCTACCTTTAATTTGAATACCAGAGTTATCACCAAACTTAACATAACCACCAACATAATCTTCAATATTTATAAACTTATTCTTGTCGCCAGTCATATGGTTAGAACATCCACTGTCTAGGACCCATAAGTCCTTTTTCTTGGAATGAAAAGCAGTTTGAACCAACATAGTTTGTTCAATGTTGTTAACAGTCTTAGGTTTCCAAACCTTTTTAATTTTATGTTGTTTCGATTGCAGATCAGTTCTGCATTGTTTGACAGAATGTCCCAAGGCATTGCATTTAAAACATCTAATCTGTCTAACAAAACCATAGTGTTTCCTAAGACCAAACCTAGGTATTCTAGGATTCATAAGCCTACAATTGCTCACCTTATGGCCAAATTTGTTGCAGAAAAAACAATAACCATAGAAGAAAGGATTGACACTGTATGAAGATCTATTACCTCTTAAAGACTGAACATGATCCTTACCAAATTCTGAGTGATTTGAACCTGAACCTTTGACTTCAGAAGAGGGGTTTTGTTTTGCATGGTCAATTGAGCATTCACCCTTTTCAAAACCAACACCAGTTTTATCTTTGTACATCTTCTGTTTGTTGAGCATCTCATTCAATTTTAAAGTGCTTTCATATTTTTCAATTTCCTTCCTAAGACAGACTACTTCTTGTTCTAGTTTTTGAATTTCATGATCTTTGCAGCTTACAGTCTCTCGAAGACAGTCTTCAACTCTTTTAGCTTCTTCAAGCTGAGTTTTCAGAGAGACCATTTCTTGATTTGGTTTATGTTCTTGAGCAAGAACTTGTTTTTTGAGTTTTTTGATCTCTTGTAAAGCACATTTCAACTCACTTTCAAGATCTACTTCACCTTCTTCAATGTCAATGGTGTTTGTATCTTCTTGCTGAGTAATCTCAATCATGAACAAGGTTTCATCTTCTTCTGTTGATGAATCTTCAGACTCAAAATCAGTTTCATCTTTGCTAAACAAACTCTTCTTCTTTATGAAGTTGAAATTGCATTTAGGTTTAAAGGCCTTCTTCTTAGGCTATTTTTCAGTTGTCTCGTTGTCACAGATTTGATCATCATAGGGACACTTTGCAGCAAAGTGACCTATTTTTCCACAGTTAAAATATTTAAAGGGAAGTTTTCCCTTATATTTTCCTGATCCCTTTTTAAATCTTCTAGCAAAATGGGATTCTTTAGAATCAGACAACTCTAATTCACAGACTTCGAATTTTTCTTTCTTTTCAGTGTTAAAGGTAGTTTCTTTTCCTATTGAATTGTTTTTGCTAGTTCTCATTTCATAGGCAGTAAGTAATCCTTGCAGGCTGTCTAAGGTAAGCTTATCAAAGTGTTTCTTTTCTTCTAGGGCTGAAACCTTAGATTCAAATTTGGATGGTAAGGTTCTAATAACCTTTGTGACTACATCAAATTCATTAACATCTTGACCTAGACCTTTCATTGCATTGACAACTTCATCAACTCTTAGGAAATATTCAGCCACTTTTTCATCATCCTTCATTTTCAACTCCTCAAACTGATGTTTGAGTGTAATGATTTTTGACAATTTGACTTTCTCATTCCCTTGATATATAGTTTCAAGTTTTTCCCAGATATCATGAGTAGATTTGCAATGCATGACTTTAATGAACACATCTTTAGTTAACCCACACAAGATGGAATGCTTAGCTTTGGCATTTGTTTCATACCTCTTTTTTTCAACAAGATCAGTGGGAATAGAGGCTGGTACATTGTAAGCATTTATAACCATGCTCCAAACATCAACATCAAAAGAAATAAGAAAAGCTTCCATTTTGATTTTCCAGAACACATAATTTGTTCCATCAAATAACGGAGCTTTGGTTATAGAGGCATCGTCTTGAGAAAGTGCCATTAAAAAATAAACTCCAAAACCAAGATCAATCCAAGGTGATTAAAACCTATCAGAGGACCCTATGCTCTAATACCAATTGTTGGAGTTAAAATGACACTAAGAGGGGGGGGGTGAATCAGTGTCTTAACAGATTTGACAAATTTTAAAAATTCAAAAACATAGCTTAGATTTGATCTCAATGTTATTTTGATTAATGCATTCATGAGTTGAATGTAATCATTCATAAACAGAATTGAGAAAAATAATAAACCCAACAGTGTACTGAAACAACAACACCACAGTAAAGCAGTGAGAACACAGAAGAACAAAGTGACACAAAATTTTCCAGTGGAAAACCCTCTTGGGGTATAAAAACCACTCCCTAAATGCCTTCCAGGCTTAATCTTTTAATCAACTATTCACAATGCCTTATAGGCTGATTTTTGAGCACCCACTCAAGGAGCACCAACCCCTCGTTTAGAGATATCTATCTCAAGGAGTACCAACCCCTCAAATTATGTTTTGAACAATAATAATAACTTAGAGGATTTCTCTATTTTTTAGTTAAGTACATATTTCTCTATTTTCTCATCTACAGGATACCTTAAAGATTCAATAATTGAATCCCTAAAATACTACATAGAGAAGAAATTTACAATCTCTGCATCTTATTATTCAGATTTTATTGCAAATTTTTATCCATATATTTTCATATAGCCAAAGAAAGATAATCTCAGAATTACAACAGCAGCAGTTCAAAGAGTTTTCTACTTCTATATATACATCTACCAGATAGGTAACTATCTTCAGGAGTAACAGCAGAACAACCAACCTAGCTAAGAGTCGTTCTCAACAAATATGTAACATATGAGTTCATTTTACTGCATAAAAAGCACAACTATCCACCACAGAAAATCATAACTTCTAATGCATGAATGACAATACTCAGTCAGGGCATCATTTTTCATACTAGTAACAGAGATGCAGAGAGCAGTTAAAGAAAAATGATGATTATAAACCAGTATGTGCAGCATGAAACACATAAATAAAAATACCAGACAAATATGTAACTCCCATGGCTCCATCAACCACTGTCGAGCATCTAGCCAAAGAGGCGCAACAAACATAGCAGCCATACCATTCATTTCTGAACCAAAAATGAATTTCATCCTAACAATGCCGTTACAGCCAGCAACAATAGTAAAGAATAGTTTATGAAGCTTTCTCATGATGGCGGCTAGGCTAGGGTTTCATACCCAGTCAAAAAGAATAATCACAAATTTTTCCCTAAGTAACCTTCTTTTCAATCGATGTGACGGTATGTCGAAGGAAACTTTAACGCCAAACATTCAACCCTAATTCAATCGTTAGTCCTCCCCTTGGTTCAATTCATTTTTGTTGTGACATAAGGAAACTTCTCACTGAAATGCCCTTTTTGTTTCATTTACAATTGCTATAGCTTTTGATATCGGAGAGACATCATATAGATCAACTTTGTTATACTGAAAGTCATTCATATGACTTTGTCGACAAGACATACCATCCTCGCCATGACTTCTCTTCGATGAAAGAGTCTCACCGAAAAGACTTTTCAACTCTTATGTGTCATTGTAACCTACAACCTTCGGGGAGACCTCTCGAAGAAAACTTTTTCATACCGAAAAAAAAACTTTATTCACTGAGTCATTGAGAAAATACCAATCTCTCGCCGAAAGCACTTCATAAAACTTAGTCGGCAAGACCAAAGAGTTCGCTATGACATTCCACCGAAACAAAACTCTTGCCGATACGCATCCATCCACCACCGGTCGATGTGATATTGCATATTCGTTATAACCTCACGCCGAAGCCTTAAGCTCTTGCCGATGAGTTTCCATTAAATCTCTGATCGATGTGACATACCAATATCGCTGAGACCACATACCGATAGAATAACATGCCGATAGAGATCACTTTCAGTCACCGAAACAAAAGACAAGTCTTTCCGAAATAATCTTTCTTGTGTCAGTCGCCAAGACACAAAATGCTCGATGAAACAACATGCCGATAGGGATTTCTTACGCCGATGAACCACCTTATGAGTTAGTCGGTGAGACCCGACTCATTCGGTAAGACCTCCCAATGGTGAACACAACTCATGCCGATAGATCTTTCCACTGTCGCCAAGACAACGAGATTGTTACGCCAAAAGCAGTCTGTATGTTAAATTCAATCGACATGACATCAAAAATGTCTTGCCGATAGGCAACACAGACATTTCACAGTGGATTGGGGAGACCCTGCCATACTCATGCCGATATGTGTAAGCCCAAACGAGAAACAACCAATACCTGTGATATGCAAAAAGAACCATCCTGACAAGGAAACCAACTGAAGGAGATTTTGTCATCAAGGAAAAACCATAAACACAACTGAGATCCAACACTTCTTTCATCTTAAGGCTTTCAAATTATCTTATATAATTTTGAAGGTTTTCCTTCTTTACTTTATCATCTCCTTCATAGGTATTCTGCGACTTATCTCACATGTCCTTAGCTAATTTTCAATGTATGACTTTTATAAACTCTGATTCAGATAATCCACACAAAATCTCATTCTTTTCTTTTGCATTGTTTTCACTTTCCTTCCTAATCCATTAGGGGAGTTGTAGGGGATATATAGCCATTTTCCATTGATTTCCAACTATCAAAACCTAGAGCATTCAAATAGTTTTGCATCCTTATGCTCCAAAAGGAATAGTTTGTTCCATCAAATAATGGTGCCATGTTTCATGAGAATCCATATCCTTCTTTCCCGACCATATGTGCTCTTTTAGATATCCTTCTAGGAGTTAGACTATCTCTGAAGGAACCTACTCTGATACCAATTGAAGAGCACTCAATTATACTAATAGGGGATGAATTGGTATAATAACAATCTTTTACTTTTCAAAACTTAATTAACCATGGCAATAGCACACATGCAAGATCTAGCAATTAAGAACACAAGAAAAACATACGATTTATGTGAAATCCCTTACAATAAAAAACCACAATAAAATATTGCTTATATGTAGATCTTCTTGTAGGCACCAACCTATTTCTATTACAAAACTTATTTCATAGGCACCAACCACTGGAGACACCAATCGCCACAACAGAGCACCAACTCAACAAGAGACGCCAATCTCTTCTAATGAGATTCACCAACCTCCCGATATCTTTAATTAGAAGGTAGCAACCTCCAAATGAACAATATAATAATTTATTTGAAACTTCTTCTTAGATCTACCCTAATTCACCTTCATAAATCTGCTCACTACTTCATCAAAATTTGCCTTCAAATTTTTCAAAGGTCCTTCATAAATTCTAACATAAGATCTTCTCATATATCTTTAAAATTTTACACTTATATTCCTTTTAAATCTTCTCCTCATACGAATGATATTCAATGAATTTCTTACTTTCAGGTGGACTCCATAATCTCTTTAAATAGCTTCACCAAGGGAGGTGATTCATCAAGGAACATGTCTTTTCTAAATGGATGCAACACCTTGTTTTATGTGCACCCTTTCACCTTCAACTTGGGAACTCCAATAGGGGTCGGCCCCTATATTTAATTATATTTTTTATTATAAAAAATAAATCCCCAAAAATGGGGTGCACCTCTTAAGAGGGTTGACCTCTTTACAAAAAAAATTGCAATTTGTATTTATTAATGAGGGAGGGTGCCAAGAGTCTAAGGGTCAACCCTTAGCAAAAATAGAATTTTATTTTATTTTCTTGCACCTCCAATCTACCATCAGTGAATCCCTCAACTCTTTGAATACCTTTGACATCAATAGCAACAATTTCCAACATATGTGTTGTGGGTCATGAGAATTTTTACCATGGTTATTTTGGACCTTTTTTAGGCCTATGGTAATTCCTTTTGGTATTTTTGAGGCCTCATATTTATATATTGAGGTCTTTAAATGGAGGAATTATGGATTATGTATTACAAGGTTATACTAATAGCTCTTTTGTAGGTAAAAAGTGATGAAATCTATGGAAGACATGAAACCTAATCATGTATTATGATCATGTTTATTATATTACATTTATTTGTGTGGTGCTTTGGAGGTTGGATTTTCATAAACTTGAGTTTTCCCAAGGTATATCTATGTATTTCTTGTTCTTATATTGTTATGCAGGAGCATTTGTAGTTGACCAGCAATCTTGCATCAACCAAAATAATATTTTAATTCAATTTCCTAAGGCTTAGTAGGTAATTATCTTGGTGAGGTAATTTGAAAATTTATATTAAGTTAAACATTAAATAATTACCCTTTTTATTATTTTGTTGCAATTTTGGGGTGTGGAGACAATTTAGGGGGATTTTGGAAATTGTCTAATATTAAAAAGATTGGCAATAAATATTCTTGGGAGTGGATTTGGATGGAGTTATAAGTTTTAATTATGCATTTAAAAACTTTCTTAATTGATGCATGCAAAGGTGGGCACCCAAGGTGAGTTGGTAGGGTTACATTGGAAACTGCACTAAAATCTAGGAATGGACTCCAATTTTGGCAATTTTGGTGGGAGTGGGTTAAGGAAAGCATTTTTAATATTATTGAAGGTTTTGGGATGGATTTTTGGAGGTTTCTTCCCAAATTCGTCATGATTTTTTTTGGTGAAGCTCTGGGAGCTTGTTTTTGAAGATTGCAGGCAAATTTGACTATGTTTTGGTAGCCATTCTTGGTTAGAATTTGAAGGTTGGTGTTGCAAGTGTAGTTATTTTCTTGGGAGTGTTGTGGAAATTTTTGTTGTTGGTTTATTTTAGGTTTGAGGACTTTTTTGCAGTAGCAAACAATTTGGTGAATCGTGGTTTATTACAGTTGAGGTTTCCATTGAAGGTTGCACTTGTGCTAGAATTTGGTAAAAGAAGTTGGATTGAAGGAGTCCACTTGTGTATTTGATATTTTTTGTTTTGTATCATATTTACATCAGTTTACAATAGTTTTCATCAGCCCATATGGTTGCAAAATAATGTAATTTAAGAATTATCTTGTTATTAAGTGATTTGAGAAAAGTTTGAATGAGAAATTGAAAACACTATTTACAGATTTTTTTCTTATTTAAAATATTTTTTGAAATGCATTGTATGTTGTGATTTTTTGAATGAGGCTTGATTTTCTCCTTCATCATATTGTATTCTATTATTTATCTCTTATTCTTTCATTCCTGGGTGATCTACATATTGTTATTCCACAAAAAAAAATTAGATCGGTTCCTATAAATTTATCCTCGTAGGGTTATTGAGGAAAAACCTAAATGTTTAATTTATTTTTAGTTTAATTCATAAGAGGATTTTAGACATGTTTTCAAGTACATTTGGTACATCAAAGTCAACTTGGTTTTGTGGGTTTCTTTAATTTGAACCATGTTTTAGTTGTAACAAGGTTTGTTCTCTTTGTATTGATCCTTTCTTGAGTGGAGATTTTATAGGGAAACGCTTTCTTTCTTTAAGAAATAATATGAAAAACACAACAATTATTTTCTAGGTTACACGTGTTGATCTCCATGGAAAACATGAATCCTAATATTTTATTATAACCATACTCATTTAATAATATATTGAGTAGTGTGATGCTTTGGAAGATAGATTTTTCCTTAACTTGGATTTCCCTAGGATGTAACTTTGTCTTTCTTATTCTTGTGTTGGATTCTATTATTTCTCTCTTTTTATTTCATCTTTAATTGTTTTTATACATTTTTTTATGTTACTTATGGGCAAGTGCAAGAAGTTGGGTCCACATTTTGGTCAAAAAGTGAAAATGTTTTTCCTTGTTTTAAAAATTTGTCATAGTTGGACTAGAAATTTGAAGCACTTACACATAGAATCTTTAAAAAGTATAGTAAAACTAAATGTAGTATTTTGAGTTTAGTTTTCAAATATATAATTTATTCTAATACCCAGATGATATAAATTATTTTTAATACAAATGCATTAAAACACTTTTAAAAGTCACTTTTTTAGGACCATACCATGCACATGTACGACCACCATAATTTGACCTAAATAAAATTATTTACATAATTGTTTTTAGGGAGAGATGTGTATTATAATGAATACTGATGAGGATTTTTTTAATAATTTTTTTTCAAATATATAATTTTTATTATTTTTTATTAGCCCTAATTGTTGTTTTTGATAACCCCTCATGTACGAACACCATAATTTGAACTAAAATATATATTTTTTATTGTGTAAATAATTGTGCTATATTGATGTCATATAATTTCTTTTACAAGAAACTTAAAAAACTAAAATTTATTAAAAATATATCAAAATCTAACATTTCAAGTTTATGGACCAATTTCCTCAAAAATTAATTATTAAATAGAGAAAACAATCCAATCAATAAAATATTACATATTTAAAAATTAGTCATCATCATCCATAATGGGTTCTAATTTCATAAAAAAATATTAAAAAAAAAGTCATGAGCCATATTGCCAAAGTCATTTTTCTCTTGGCATTGGCATGACCTTGTAAGTTTGTAAGTCCAAGGCTAAGGATCAGGTTGTCATTCCTTTCTTGAGCCTAAACCAAATCAAAAGGTGGATTGGTATTTCAAAAAAAATTAGAATGCATACCTTCTTTAAAATGGGTACATGTTCTATAAATAAAACGAATACCCACTTTAAAATGGGTACTCATTTTAAAACAAGTACCCACTTTAAAACGAGTACATGTTCTATTTTTAAATAGAAAATAATATATAAATTAGGAATAGCTACTCGTTTTAAATTTGGTACCCATCCATAAAATAGAATGGCTACCCATTTTAAAGTGAGTACCTAATCTATCTATTATTTCCCATTTTAAGTAAAAATGTAGTACCACTATATTTCTGCAACTTGTTATTTTATGGGTTGGCCCTACAATGACAAGTTCTTTTTTATTCATAGTTGTCTTGTGGAATCTCTTTGTTGGAAGGTTGGTGCCTTCATCGTCTTGGTTGTTTAGCACTGCTCTCAAGATCATGACATGGCTTAACTGCCTCCTGTGGATCTTGTATAAATCTAGCATTTGCATCGGGTGTTAACAGGTCAATCTTTTGGTGCAACAGAAAATCCATTGCAACAAATGGTATCAGATCAAGGTCATGGGTTCGAATCTTGTGATCGCACGAAGGTTGGTGCCTTCATCTCCTTGGTTGTTTAGCACCACCCTCTGGATTAATGACATGGCTTAACCGCCTCCTATGGATCTTGTATAAATCTGGCATTTGTATCGAGTGTTAACATGCTAATCTTTTGGCACAACGACAAAGCTATTGCAACACTCTTGTTATGACATAGGAACATTTTGAAGTGGAATTAAGTACATGGGCTATTTCAAGAGGAATAAAACAAAAGGGTTTTGGTTATTCTCATCTACTTGTACTTCATAATTTATGGAACAAAGTATCTACATGTAGTTGTACTTCAAAATTTTAAAGATGTACCAATTTGAAAATAGATTAAATATCATTTGTTATTGTTATCAAGAGGGTTTGGTAATAAATGGGATCAAAACAACATCAAATCAAAAATATAGGAAACTAATAACACCTGAAGAAATTGAAGCAAATAGAGAGGAGATAAAACAACAAAGAGATAGAAGAACATTGATTTGAGAAATGAAAAATATTGAAGCATCTAGTTCCATGACTATTTAAGAGAAGAACATTCAAGATATCATGAAGGATGAGATTTATATAAATGATGCAAATTTGGAAATGGTGAATATGGAAGAAAATGTGACTATAGAAACAAATCCAGATATGTCTTCAAATCCACCTTTCAATGATATGGAAAATGTGAGTATAAAAACAAGTTTAGGTATGTCTTCAAACTAACATAATTTTCATGATACTGATATTAGTTATCTTAAAGAATTTGGATATTCCAATAGCGAGATCAATTCTATTAATGAAAATTGGAAACACAAAATGAGAATGAAATCCCTTGTATGAATGAAAGTAAAAATGTTTTTTTCTTTTAAATTGAAAGAAATGTCTTGGATAATCTTCCTGGTAAGATTTCTTCGAGACAAATGAGAAGCCACGCAAATAGATCATATAAACTATTTTTTTATAAAAAAAAGTCTAGGATTTCAATGTCAACTCATGATGCAATTCATGAAAATATGAAAAATGTGAAAAGTAATGAAAATGTTACGCATTTTTTGAAACCTAAAAAGAAAGATGAATCAAATAGTTTCTCCTTTTGGTAAATTTATTTTTAAATGAATAATTCAAGACCTTCAGTCCTTTTTATAATAGTAACTTGTTATTATAAAACCTCTTATTTAATGGAATTTAAACCTTCCACATGAGTGGTGAAGAATCTATCTTCTTATGCATTCTTTCTTGACATTGGTGTCGAATTCTAATACCATTTCATATGTAGTTTATCTTTCATTAATTTTTGGTAAAATAAACATAAAGCACATTTAGTTTGTAATTAATATTACTATAATATGTTAGAAAGCGTTCAATTTTGGCTTTGGATCTTGTGTAGTTCATCTCTCAAGTTTGGGTTCATGTGTGTGTGAGAACCCACTGCTAGGTGGTGTCATTTAGGTTCTCCCCTTGGTTGAAGGACTAATAGGGTGTGTTGGGAATGTTTCCCTCTATTCCCTATATCCTTGAGCTCATTTTAGAGTCTCTTGTAGGCCTCCCAACTTAAGGTAGTTTAGATCCTTTGTTAGTGCATTGGAGATTGGGCAAGGTTATCCCTCTTAGTCTCTTGATCATTTTTAATCATTTTGGTGTTCACTTATGTTGTTATATTGTTTTATTGAGTCTTAGGGGTAGTCCCTAGGTATGAGACCTAGAAACGATCATCTACTCAATCTCTAGCTAGGACAATAGCATGAGACCAAGAATACAATGAAAAAAGAGGACTACAACATATATTTTGAGCACTTGTGTTGTTACTAGATGCTAACACACCTATGGGACTCTAGTGCACCATGCTAGTTTCCTTTTTGGATGTTGTTATTCTTTGGCATGTTGTTGTCCCCTATCTATCAACTAACAAGTCCTCCCAACCATTCTTTGGGAAAAAAATTGTATACAAAAGTTGTTCCCTTTGACCTAGTGAGTCTTCCCATGTCACTTCATCAACAAGTGTCGTCCTTAGAGTGTTATGTTACCTTCTACATTGGGAAGCATGTTGTTGCTTGAAAATGACTCATCATTGTTGCAATTGGTGGAGAGCTTGTACCTCCTAGTAAGGTAACCTCTCAGGAATTTTTTCCCTTGTTTTTAGGTGTTGTGTATGTCATTTTTGAATGGATTGGAGGTGTTTGTTACCCAAGTTATCCTACTTCTCATTCCAACAACCGGTGGTTGTGTCATCTAGTTGAGATGTGATATCTCCTAGTCATTCCACAACTTGTATATATTTTATTTGGTGTTGTAAGTGTTAGTAAGTGTGCTTTAGTGTGGATTTAAGGTTGATGATTCCCTCATATTACCAATGTGTTGTGTTCATGAGAGAGTGTGATTGTGGGTTAGTACATAATTTCCATTTAGATGCTCCCCTCTTGTAGGTTCATCATCATGGTTTCATCCCATGATTGGTAAATCTTTTGTTCATGCCACTTTAGTGGTAGCTGTTGTCAATTCAGATTGCACCCAAACGCTCGATTAGTTAAATCTAGCAATCTGTTGAAACATGGAATGATTCTCAGGCCTGTGGGTTGCCTAATTTCGAGAATCAATCTCCAGAGAGGGCTGGTTCCCTGATGAAAACCTCCTAAAAACTAACTGACTTGGCTGGGAAAGAGATAGAAAGCTTGCTTGAATTGAAATTCTAAAGCTACGAGAGGTGATTGCACCTAAATGATAATGACTTGCAATTATGACTCACAATAAACTTCTTAAAACTCAAATCTGCACAACCAAATTCAATAATTTAATCACTTGAATGATTTAAACAGAGGCTTTGATCTAATGCAATATTGAGGGAAAACGAGGTTTTCACGACAAAATGTATTAATTTATTAATAAGCACAATGCATAACCAATGATTTTAAACTAAATTGCATACAGATATGTGAAAAAGACAGAAAAATCAGAGGTTTCAGAACTGAAACACAGTAATTCTTTGATCAAATTCTTCACAAAATGATGCTCGAAATCTAGAAGGCAAACTCTAAAGTACTGAACTCAAAGGAATCTTCTGCAATTACACACTTTGAACCTGTAATAAACACTGCTATATTAATCTGAAAACTGAGTTACAAAATGATCTTCTTTGCTGAAGGCAAAGGTAGAAAACAAGAACTGAATTGAAAAAGATAAACTTTTTCAATATATACAAAAAAGGCACTCCAAAGTGCATGAATAGTAACTGAAAGTCATCAGAAAGTGAAAAGATGACAATTACAATGTGAAATCCGAGCACAAGTGAAAATCCCTAAAAAAGTGGCTCAAACTCATGCAAAAATGAGTGAACACCAACTCAAACTGGAGACCATAAAGCGTGTAACTGATCTGCAACTCAAACTAGACTGAAAATCCCTGAAAAAAATGGCTTAAAGCATGTAAAACTGCCTCGTTTTTACCAATCCGCCCATGCAACTCTAAAGTTCACCCTTTTCATTAAATTCTCAGTTGAGACTGATGTGTAACTGAAGTAAATTGTGATTTAGCTTTACATAACATCTTTATCCGCATTTTAAGATGATGAATTAATTAAATGATTTATAATGCATCATTTAATTAATTCATTTAAATTATTTAATGCGAATAAATATGAGGAATAAAGCTAAACTTGAAGGCACCTACAGTTTCAAATAATATAATTGGGAATATAACTAAATATTGATGTTTGCATTTTTTTAAAAAAATAGTTAAATTAATCAAATGATTTATATTTCATCATTTAATTAATTAACTTTACATTATATGAATGCAATACATTAACATTTAATAAGAAATTCACATTTGGTACCATACTTGGCATATTTTTTCCTTCGATGTTAAATTAAGTGGAAATTTTACCACTGGCCTAACATTACACAGCGACCACATCAAGATAGTAAAATTTTGGAAACAATGGGAAAATAAAACATAATCATTCTATTTTATTCTTAAAAGATCCCATTAAAAGTCACCAAGCCCGCACGTGAGTAGAGAAGGAAAGAAAATAAAAATGAAACCCTAATCACTTTGCAATTTTCACTATGCACTTCACTTTTGGCTGGAGTTGCGCCGCCATGGAGAGAACTTGGGGTTTCAAGTTCGACCTGCACATCTTCTGGATATTTTCTGAGTGATCTCCACAGAAAATGCGTGGTAATTTCTTCTTTATCACAAAACTGAGCATTTCCTTTTGTTTGGAGTGCGGCTATTCATACTCTGTTGATATCTATTCATATTTTGGCCACCATTAGAGCTTGGTTTGAGCTTGATGTACATATCTATTGCACAGCTCGACCTATGAATCTTAAAGCTCACAGAGAGCTCAGCCATGGTAAGTTCTATCTTTTCCTTTATTTCTTTGTTGAATGGAAATTTTCTCCTGTATAAAATGAGTTGATAGATTAATTAAAATAAAACTCCAGGCCAAGAAATCTCTGTATGTTGTTCATCATTATTGGCCGCGGCTGTGAACTATCTTCATGTGGGTATTCGGATTTCACTGTATTTGCGATCTTCCTTTTGAAGATCTTGATGCATTGTTTTCTTTTAGAAAATATAATGCTCGCACGAAAATGTAACTATTTTGTGGATATTATGTGGTCTTAATAGCTGCCATGAAGGTTTTTATCTATTCTGTAGCAGGCCGTGGGCTTGTGCTCGTTATTCATTTGCATCTTTTCAGCTGGGTACCATTTATTCTTTTCCAGGTCGAGGGTTTTTCCTTTATTCTGTGCATCATTGAAAATTCTACATATGATCTCCACTCTTTCATGAATATTGCCTGAGCGCAGCTTCTCCATTGCTATATTATTATTTCGAATACTGTAAATGTTGATATAGTTCAAACTCTCTGTGGCGAAAGCTATTTTTATATCATTTACCTATAGACTGCTTTATGGCATGAATGTGAATACATGGATGCTACCGTTTTTGAGACAAGAAATGCTAGCCGTGAAAATGCTTCACTTTCCTCTTGAAAATTTCAACCACTGTCTGATATTGCTACCTCAACTGTGAATGAAGACACTGCACAGGTTCTGTAACACTTTAATTACCTTTGCACCTTGCTGTCATGCAGTATTCACTGTCATACATTCCCAATCCTTGTATATTGACATGGCTGCAACCTTGCATATTCCACTAGTAACTGCTTGAAGCGCCCTTTTACTCTTTTGATTCACATAATGCAATGTTAAAACAAAGGTTCCAACATATAGCACCAATAGTTATATCTCCATATGAGTGTCACTGAGTTGAGAATATGTAATTGAAATAAGGCATTCAATTATGAAAGTGATGTATTTTACCCAGCTTTGGGCATTTTCTTTTTTGTAGCTGATTGAGCTCAATACTCCTACGTGATTTTATTTCAAAACATTGGATCACGTCACAATGTTGAAATAAGGACTGCAAATGTTGTGTTTTTCATTTAATTTCAATAACGATGATGTGCTTGAAATGATGTACTCCATATATGCATTTTCTGAAAATACAGCTCATGTATCAGCATTGACGTTCCTGTAAGTCACTAAATTTAGCTCCTCCACATTGTTGTCTCCTTTTGGATCTGTCATTCATTATCATGGATGTTATAACAGTAGTCTTATTTACTTTACTAATTCCGTAGCAGCAATAGCATTCATGAATGCTCTTTATAAAATGCTCTTTTTTTTTTATGGAATACAAAAATGTTTCTTGTCATATCTTTATTTCTTTTGATCAGCTAAATCTTGTTGATGATTTGCATTGACTGCACAATATGAGAATGTTGCTTTTCATTATGAGTGTGTGTTGATTACTATCATTTGGCTTTTTGAAACATGTATGCCCATCTACTTTTACCAGTTTTATATCAGGCATACTGTTCATGACTGTCCTTGACATTGTGACTCCATCGTTCCTTGTATAATGCTCCATACATTGTGGCTGCATTGTTCCTTACCAAGGCTGTCCACTTATTGCTAAATATTGCTAAATATTGCTGTTCATAGTTGCTGCTCTTAATGATTGTTGTTCTAGGTAATTGCTGCTCCATTGATATTTTGATGCCTCCTTGCATATACTCAAAGTTGGACTTTTGATTCAGCTGTAACCTTCATCATTCCCCATGACTGGAATGCATTTTTCACTTAACTCATAAGTTGAACTCATAAGCTGCCATTATATTATTCTTTCAAACACCAAGATTACTTTCAGCTTAAAATGGAGATGAAAAACAGCTCTGACATTGATGGTCCATACCTTGCAAAGGCTGTCTACTTCAAAAGTAGATTACTACATTTTGAAATTAATGTTGCTAAATACTTTGAAATCTCTTTGAAATAAGGCTGCTTATTTGACTATTTCTTTATTTCAGCAGCTCTTTTGATGACTGTTTTGACAAAAGTAATGAACTCTCATATGTAACTTGAGAGTGTATTCTTTTGATATGCCAGGCTCAACCCTTGTGGGAGCCCGTTTTACTCCACATATCTGATGAAATGAACTCGAACATGATGACATGTTCCTGCACACTGAAACAAACATGTCAGCAAAAAATAAGAAGCTGAAAACTTCCATTGATTTACATTCCTTCTTCTTCTCTGATTCTTTGCAATTATCTAATGAATGCTCGGTTTAATGCAAATTACATTTCTGTCTGTAGCATAGGCGTAAGACAAAAATTAATTCACCATTGCTTAGAGTATAACTCTAATACCATCTCCTTAATGATTTTGCAGGTACACAGAGTGATGAAGGCGAGGCTGCAACTGCTCAAAGGCACGACGGCTAGAAGCACCAACGAAGTGATTCATCATTACAGGCAATGATGAATTGCTTTTCTTTTTTACGCTTATGCTATTTTCAGGAGTGTAGTCTATCCATTTAAATTTAGTATTCATCTCTTGATTGTCAGAAACAAACTCAGTTACTCTCGCGGCTTGTGGGAGATTCAGCATTTCACAAAATGAATAAAAGTATCATTATGCAAATTTTCTTAATTTTCTATTTTAAACATTTGCACAATAAATTTATGACACATATGTAAGATGATCTCAATGACGATCAAGGAACACTTTATCAGCAAAATATGAAAATTTCCTATACCTATAAATGATGAACTTCATTCAGCTCTACCTGTTTGAGCTTGTAGTGAAAAATAGGTAACAGTAGCAATGGTGACATTGTTCTTGTTGTTAGTGTCTTTATGTCATTATATTTGGCATGACACGTGTGTGCACACTGGTGTACAATACAACATGTTGAATTCATTCCTTGCTCATTGGTGTTGTTCTTTCAAAAAGAATCAATTGGCTAATGTCTTGGGTGTGTGGCTTGGGGCATCACATGGAAAGTTATTTTGGTTCTAGGTGATCCTTGGGATTTTGTGGAGTTGATCAACAACTCCTACATCCTTATGATAGAAGTAAAAAGGGTAAATTGGAAAAAATCTTTCACCATGCTAGTCACCTCCAAGTGCCCTTTTAGTGACCAACATTTATCCATCTAGGACCTAAGTGCATTCGTGTTTGATCTAGAGCCCAAAACTTTTCTAACCAAATAATTATCCATTTTGGCAATAACTATATCCACCACCATATCTAGAATACACAATTCAATTTCACCAAAACTAGAAGCATCAATGGGAATAAGAGGGTCAACACACAACCCTTGCATGTGTTGATGGATTTGACAAAATCCACCCAAGGCACATGATTAGAGACATTTGAATAGGGAGCATGTGTCCCACAACTCAAGTCTAGAGGAGAGGATACATTCTTCCCCACGCAAGAGTCCACCTTGAAAGCAACATGGCCTACCAAAGAAGAAAAATTCAGCTGGATCAATACCACATGTTCAAAACATGTAATGTTACACACAATGTAAGAATCAAGATCTAGTCCAGCAAATAGAGGATCCCATGTAACCTCAAATCCAAATTTTCTACTTTCCTGCTTTGCAATTTTCATATTTAGAGAGTAAGAACTACAAGAATTTTAAACTCTACTATGTAGAAAGAATTAATATAAATTATTGTACCTTTTACATCATGTTGTTATTATTATTAGTTAATGAATGGATATAAATAAGAACTAGAAGGAAGAAATACGGTGACTTTTACATTCTTTTCTGTTACTGGTAAATGAATGGTTATGGCCTGCATTCCAACGTTCTTATGGAATCACCATGTAACTTGAATCTATAACCAACAATTGTCATATGCTCAGAATTCTAGTCCCATTTATTTGAGAAATAACTCTAATATATATACTCGGGCCAGGGATGAATCATCAATCCCTTATTCTTAAGTCTCTATGTCCATGGACGAAAATTTATTTAGACATTCATATGCACGAGCACATATGGATTTCACTGGTGTTTATAAGCATACCACTTCAGAATTTTTTATCAATTTGAAATCATTGTAATCTGTATTTATAAAGGTTTGCCCCTTTAGAAGACAATTTAACGGTGCACGGAACACAGGCACAAAATACCAAGTTTTATTGAAATCAGCTTATTAATGGATACATAGAGCAAAACAGTTTTGTTACACAGAACCACTTCAGAATCCCTAAAACGTAAGATGGAGAGTGAACTTGATGACGTTATGTGGAATCGTTTGGAGGATGGCATAACCTCGAGCATTCTTGAATTTGCCGGTCCCTCCCACCACTGCAATCTGCCCCTCACCCAACAACACATTGTCTACTCCAAACAAATTAACAGAATGCCCACTTTCACCATTCTCTTCAATCACAGCGGAGAAGGCCATAAACTGAATCTTGTCATGATCCTTATTCTCAGAGGTGGAAACATAAAATCCATGGCCTCTGCCCAATGTAGGTGCAAGCAAATCGGGTGTTTGAATCAGGGCCCCCTCAATGGGTGTAACAGTTCCTAAACCAATGTTCAATCCTCCAAGTGTGGGTGCATCTGGATTCAAATTGGGTATTCTTTCATCGATGTGCTCTGAAACTCTAGACCCATGGTGCATGTAAAATGTTATTGTGTTTTGGGCTATATCTGGCTGTGGGCAGGGTGTTGGGGCATCGCCTTCTCCTCTGCTCAACACAATTCCAGCTATCAAAACCATCAACAGTACAGCTTTCTTCATGTTTTTTTTTGAAAGATATGATGAACAGAACCCAAATACTGTTGTAGAGGCAAACGTTCATGAATGAGACTATCAAAACTCTGGGAGCATTTAGCATTCTCGATAAGCCTTAAAAAAACCAATGGGAAGGTCTTGGCTTACGCAATATTGAGTATTAGTTAGTACAAAGTCAATACATGTGATCTCACTCAATATATGGGAATCCCCACTAACTGGTCAGGTGCACTTGCTCTTCACCAAAACCCAACTGTAGTTGGCTTGCTTGTTCTATTCCAAGGTAGGATCAGAATGAAAAGGGGAGTGGAATAGTTTATGAATATGATATACCATTGTTCTTGTCTGCACTGCACTGAATATGATATACCATTGTTCTTGGCAATGGTCAAGACTTATCAAACAATCAAATGGGTTGTTTACTAAAGAAAAAATAATAATGTCGAGGCTCTTTTCAGTCTCTGCATCCCGGAAGATTCTCTTGGATTCATCTTTTTTCATTAATCTATCTTATAATTTGGCCAAATTAAAAAAAAATATATATATATATATATTTAAAAGAAATTGTTTATTTTTCGATGTTTTATGTTTTCAAATTATTTAAAAGAAATTGTTTATTTTTATATTTTTTATGTTTTCAAATATGATTTATTTGTAATTGATTTGTTATAATTTAATTAGTAATTATTTTAATTTTTAGTTTAGAAAGGAAAGAAAAAGTTTCAAGTCAATCAAATGTCATTTAGTTAAAAATTAATTTGCTTTCTAATGTTTACATGTATGTGTATTGCATGTAATTTGTATGGGGGTGTCAATTAAATGTCATCTAGTAAAAAAAAAAAATGTTTTCTAATATATCTATGTGTGGATATTGAAGAAAAAAAAATATATGTTTTATACTATTTTTGTGTAGCATTTTGCATCCAACTTCATTGGCCCCAAGCTAATCAAATGTTGTCTAGCAAATAATTAAACTATTTTTTAATATTTCCATGTATGCATATTACAAGAAAACAAAAAATATATATATTCTAATATTTATATACATGTGTGTGTGTCTGTGTGCACATGTGTATCACATGCAACTTGGCTAGGGGCCAATTATCAAAATAATGTTCCATGGTGATGCCATGAGACTGTTATTTTTGTATCAATTTTGTTCATATCATTTGTGTCATAGTTTGCACCACAATAATAGTCGTGAATGTAAAATATGGAGTCATGCAAGATGCTGAAATGGCACACATAATAGTGAGATTACAAAGAGAAGATATATTTTTTTTATTTATTGTGATTGTACCAATCTGTATTTATGTTTGATTTTTGTTAGCATCCATATTTTTTAAATTTGTGTGAGTGATATTTTCCTATGTCTATTTATGGTTTTGTTTCTTTGTTGTGTATAGTGTATGTGGTTGATCTAGAATGTAGATATTTTTTATGGTACGGTAGCAGTGGCTATTCTAGAAAGAAAGTTTGAAGTTTTGCATGGTGAGGGTTTGTTTTGGTGTAAATAGGTGTTTTACCTATCTAGTCCATCAGTGGGTCTTATTTACATACATTAAGTTTACTTAGGTCCCAGGGAATATTTCTAGAAGGTTGTTAGTTGTCATTAAATCTTATCTTATCTTTTGACATTTAATAATTGTTTCCTAGGTCATTTAATATTAGTTGTCTCATGACATAGGATTAAGACACTTCTCATAATATATTTTAATCCTATGTCTCACCTTGCTATGTAACCAGGTGGTCTCATGTGTAAATCACAACAATCATATCATCATAATCTATCATTTGCATCCTTTGATAGAATAGCATTATTCTCTCATAGTTGATCTTTCTTGTTCTTTCATGAAGTTCCTAGATCTTGTTTGGCTATAATCTTCAACCAAATCTTGCATGGTGTAGAGTACTCTATACCAACTCTTATATGGTATCAAAGCTTGTGGGAATGTTTCTTGACAATATTTACTGAGAGATCTAGGTTGAAAATCCTTTTAGATCTTGAAAAGTTGAGTATGCTCTTCTCTTGCATTGAATGATGACCTGGAGAATCAAAGAACTTGAAAATAAATACTAGTTTTGAGGGTTTCTTCTTTGTGGCTTTGTATTGCAAGTCAAAATCATAGCTTATTGGTGCAAGTCTAAGATCACCATTGAGTTCAAAAGTTTTGAGAAAGTCATTTTTTTCTTTTGTTTCATCTAAATTGGACATATGAGGCCAGATATATGAGGGTTTGAAGTTGAAAAGTGGTTGCCATATTTGGGAGGTAGTTATAATTTTGGAGCATTTTGGGTCAAAACAGACCCTACCATCACATCTAAGAGGCCCAAAAACCCCAATATCGACTATCAAATCATGAAAATCCAAGTACTTGCCTCAAGCCTTAGAGAAAAAATTTACCCAATTTCTTTGTATGTAAACCGTACATTCATACAGACATGCTTGCAATCATGGAAAAAAATTGCAAGGTATGGTCACAATTTTTTTTGGTTTTTCAAATAGTTTTTAGAAAAATTCATTTAAAAATTATATATATATAATGTAATTTATGTGTAGCAAGTACTATAGACCTACAATGTGGCAGGTACCTCTGGGCTTGCCAAAGGTGACAACAAGGCAACCCTGTGCATGCCCATGTAGCCCCCACCAACTCCTACCACGGCCTTAAACAAGTATTCCATTTCCAAGAGAAGATTCCACCTATTGAAAAATGAGGTGTTTTCTTAGCTTAATACTCTGTAAAACTTTAATATTGCTGATCTAAGTAAGCTTTTTCTTTGTTACATATATTCTTTTTGGGTGATTATCTTGATTAATCCATTTTACTGTTGTAGAATGTAGACAGAAGTTGATAGAAGAACTAGACAGGATTTTAGAAAGATTACACAAGATGTAACATGGAGAAACCTTTCGGGAAAAAACTCCACCAATAATTATTCTATTATTCAATCTCTGAATTACAATAGCTCCAATTCTTGCTTGAGAATGCTTCTTTTGTCTTCACCAATCTTCTTCACAACCTGCAATAAAAAACTCTCATAACTCTATTCAACTTGCTTGAGATAAATAGGAAATTCTCAGCTTTGAAAACTCAACATGAGTTACAATTACAATGCACAAGCCCTATCCCTAAAAGGTATGCCATATCTCATGCAAATAGGGTTATCCTGTGAAGAACAATGCTAAAACATCTGCTTCATCCATTTGGGTGTCCCAAACTAAAGCTACAACTCATCCTTCACTTCAGTGATAATTCCAAAGATCCTCCTCAAAGTTGGCACCCATAAGTAATCCTACTTAACTGAGCCTTCAAAAATATCTTATCATGCAAGAGAGGTAAATCCAAGAAATCATCTTGGGCACCCAAGTTGGCTCCAAGTGATTTCTTGTTAACTGAAACATTTACTCAACACCATTCATGCAAGAATGGTCATCCCTTGTTAACTGGAGGTAGTCCATGTTATCTGTCATACAACTCAATTTATTAGGTCCATGCATTCCAAGTTAATTGAAGCTAACTACATGCAACTCAAAATAACCAACATGCATGCAACTAAAGATAATTGAACCATAACCAGGAACTGAACTGAACTGAATTGAAATGAATTGATTATGAACTGAACTGAACTCGTCTGAACTGAACTTAACTGAACTTCATGCATACAAACATCAAACCCTAACTTCTAGGATCTTTACATGCATTCAGAAGTGTTATCTCTTACTCTGAATAGTTAATTGAGCTCAATGTGAGTGTCACATTACCATGTGTGCACCCACATGCTCCTATTATGGTAGGAAGTTGTGTTTTTGTGAAAATAGGGCAATAGTTAATGATCAAGAAAGATGGATTCTCTAAAAGATGAAGATTATGTCACATCTATTAAAGCTCCAAAATTTCATGTTTCTAAAATATCTAAAACTTATGCTAAAGCTCTAGAATTTTCGTAGGCTAAAGTTACTACAAAAAGAGTTATGGAGGAAGTCATCTCCTTTCTTGTAAAAAGTTGCAAAGAATTGCAATGTGATTATCTATTCTCTATAAGGAAATAAAGATAGAAGTTTTTAGTGAAGATTTTATCAAGATAAACTATTCTATTTAATGCAACTAAAATTGTATTGATGAATTTATGTAACATACTTTTAACAATGTTGACGCATGTTGCCCATGATGTTATATTTTAAGTATTAGATCATAGTATAAATATTTTTTATATATGTTAGTAAAAAAAAATGCATGAATCAACATATAACCACTACATTCAATTGTATATTGTTGGTGTTTCCTATTTTCAAAAGCATTGTTGTGATTTGTTAATGGCCCTATAAGTTGAAGAATTATATCCTCTGGCAACCTAACCACTCAACCAAGGAATTAAAACATTATGGTAGAGATAAGTAGTTTGTTTATTCATTATTTATGTCTAAGTAATTGTGTTCATGCAATCCATCCCTACATGTTAAGTTTGTGTATATTTTTTTTGTTATGTTCTTATATATATTTATATGATGTGAAAATCATACATTATGTAAATATAAGAGTTTGTATTGTCTAGTATGTTCTGTTATGTGTTTATGTGTTGTGAAATTATTACATTTTGTAGAAATGAAAATTGACCACACAATTCAAAGTTGGGAAGTTTGATTATCAGGAATTGTTGAAAAAATGTGGAAGTTAAGAGAGACAGCATAGTATTTCAAAATATTTCATTTCCTATAGCTAATTAGTTTTAGAAATTTCATTTCCTTGCAATATATTTTAAACAATTTTCATAGATTACATTACAAATATTTTTGTAGATTAGAATCTTAAAATGTTTTTTCTAGTTAGAATTCATTTCAGCATAAGTGTTCGTTCTTTCCTAGCTTAAAATTTTGTATTATAATAGGACACTTTAATTCCTCTTGCATATATCCTTAGACACGCCAAAGTTGATAAGATGTTAATTGACTAAAGTACAAGGCTTGACAACACCTCAACAATAAGGGCAGAGAGGAATTTTTGAGATCATTCAATCAAAATGATGGGGACATAATTCCATGAAATTATGTGACTTTCTAAATGTGTCCCACTTTGTAATCCTTTGATGGAATCTTTCATTCCCTACCATTCTTGATCAAACAAAGTGCCAAGAGTTGGATGCATAGGTGGTATGTAGTTGGCTAGATTATTTTGATGGGGTGGTTGATGGTATTGGTTGGAATTAATTTGATGGTGTGTGGTGATTAGAATTTGATAGTGTGAGGTGTGGTAACTTATGGTTGGGATGTTGTTTTGATAGGATGTGGGATCATTTTGATGTTGGGTTAGGAAATCTAGGTAACCAAGATGGTTGGAGTGGATGATTTTTTCATTAGAGATGAGGTTATGAGTTAGTTTTTGGGTGTGACTATGGGTTGATTGATGATGTCTTATTTTGATGGATATTCATGAGTTAAATTATTTGGTTTGGGTTGGTTAGATGTTGGGTTAGGAGTGCTTATCTTATTTTAATTTGTGGGGCTTATTCCATGATGTTGCCACAAGTTTTTTGGAGTTGGTTTTCATTTGGTATCTTAGCTTTTGATGATGAGAGAATGTTTGGGGTTTTCCTCAATGTTTTGGTCAAGGTGATGATTGGTATGGTCATGATGAGTTGCTTGGTCATTATCTTGGTCCCAATTAGGATATGCTATGGGAACAATGTCGTTGAGGTTTGAAATATAATAAATTACATGGTAACGTTGCCCTAACTTAATCAAAATTTAAAGTATATAAATTTTGGTTATCTCTAAAACCTATCTATTGGTGAATTCCTTGTTAAAATTCAAATAATTCATGACAGTTGTAGGCATATTCACTTTGATTGGGTGTTTCATTATCACTATCATTGTCATAAGGATGTGATGGTTCTCCAACAAATGGATTTTGAGCCATAAGTGGTCTAACAAGGAAAGAATTTTCTTCATAGAATTTTATGTTTATTATCACTTCTTGTCAAATGATTGGTGACATACAAGTTAGTTTTTAATTTTTTCATAGTTTAGTTTAGTTTCCAAAGGTTGTTGGAGATTACAATTTTATGTGTTAGATGTGGTGGAGCCTTTGAATAAGGGTTTAAAGGGTTGGTGCTTTTTCTCTTTTTTATTTTTTATTTTAAGGGTGAATTTGGAAGGTTTGGATGAGTTGGTGTGAGCGAGATTTGAAATTTGGACTTCAAAAGATGCATTGATGTTGAGAAATTAGATTTAATTTTTGAAATTGGATTTATAGATTTAAGGGTGATTAGGGTTGGGTTTGCATCAAATTGGATTGATGCAAATTAGTATTTAGGATTAGAAGACTTTGGAAATTGGAGTTTTGATTTGGATTTTTTTATTTTGAATCAAGGAATTGACTTGACTTGGTTTGTATTCTAAATGATTGATTTGATTGGAATAAGATGATTAGATATAGATTAAAGGCATTGAATTGGATTGAATTATTTGATTTTAAAGGATGAATTTGGATGGTTTGGATGTTTGGGTTATGGTTTAGATTTAGAATTTCAAAAGACAACCTTTGGATTTTGGATGGTTATATTTTAGATTTGAATTGGATTGTTTTGGATTGATAGGATTTTGATTATTAAGATTGAAGATTTATATTTTTAGGATTGAAGATGAATTTGACTTTTAAGATTTGTTTGGATTAATGTATTTGGGATGGTTTAAGATTGTATTTGATTCAAATTTTAGGAATTCAATCAAATTTTAGTGGAGAAATTAAGAGGTGGATTGATTTGATTTTGATAAATTTTAGAATTCAAATGATGGATTTTTCGGATGGGAATTAAAGAGGTTGATTTTGGATTTGATTTGGATTGGGAGGATGGATTGAGGAATAAATTTTGGAGGATTATTTTTTGAGATAGGGTATATGAGGTTTGATTGGTTTTAACTTGGACAAAGTTAGGTTTTGAAGGAAAGATTTTGGAGTGGGGTGATTTAAGTGATAGATTTTTGAGATGGAGGATTTAGGATATGTGTTTTGATTTATTTAAATAAGGTCATATTTTGGTTGTCAAGGGATGGAATTTGGATTTGATTGAAATCTCAACTTCAAAATGGATTTTTTTAATTTTTATGTGACCTTGAATTTTTGGATCCTTGGAATATGTGTTTCAAGACAATGTTGGATTTTTTTTAGATTTTTTCAATTTTTGAAGTTGATTTGGAACGATGCTTTGGTTTTTTCACAGACAAGAGGAAATAGCAAACCCACCAACAATTTAATTGTATTCAAGTGCGAGTGTTTAGTTTTGTGAGTCGATGAATATACCTAGAATTGTTCATAGATGATATGACCCATTTTCTCTAGGCACTAAGCATTTTTGGTCCTCAAGATTTCCTTATGGTAAAAGAGGAGAGCATACTTTAACTATTATCCTATTTCCAAAGGTACAGGGTGAATAACTTATCAAGTAGATAACCACTTACAATTGTATCACTAAGACCAAACAACCAAACTGTTCATAAGCTATGTATGTACGGGTTCAACTAGGAAGCCCTCTATATACCCAAAGGTATGTGAGGAACAAGTATGTGAAATAAGGGATATTATCTAAGGTGTGTAGGGTAAAATCCCTCCTCACTTCACCCCTCCTCTTGGATGGGGATTGTGCTAAAAATGATAATTTCTTCCATGAGGGGTATTATCTCAAACCTAGGTATTGATGGATGAAACCATCTCATTTCACATCATTCTTCAAACGTACAAAACTTAGCCAATGAATAATTTATCCTATATATTTATATACCTCACTATCACACCAAGTTTTGGGTTTTGTGCTTGGTGATCAAATCCAAGCCAAAAAAGACCCCCTAAATTTTTTTGAAAAGGAGAATCTGAGTTGCTTTTTTTATCCCAAGATCACAAATCCATGCAATGGAAGAGAATATGCACTAAATCTTTGAGTCATGCAAGTGAAATTTAAACCACTTTTGATCTTCAAGGTCACCCTAAGGAACGAGAAGAGAGAATACATGTTTTTAGTCACGAAAAACACAACACACAAGATAAATAAACATACAAGTTTTATTTTGATCCTCAAGATCACTTTGCAGCACAAGACAAGAGCATACACAATTCTACTTGAATGGACAAGACAAAAAAGATTGCACACAAGATTAATTCCCTTAAAAATGAAGTGTAAGGTTAATTTTATTAGAAATTAATCTTGAAAAAAATGACCCTTGAAGAATACATTAGTATTTTGAAATTTTGGGGCTTCAACAATCATTCCTACATGAAAAAAAAGTTAAAGCAACAAAAAAATATTAAAACAATAGATCAAAAATATCACAAGATGGTTAGCTAAAATTAAAAATCAACTATGAAATAGAGTAGATGTTAAAATGAACACATAAACACTACAAACTAGGTTAAAGACACTAAAGTTTACTAAATAGAGTAAACATACAAAAAATAGACATAAAATTATATTATGAATGTTGAAATCTAAACACAGATGCTACTAATTATGGTGGATATGTTGAAGTAAGGTTAGTAAAAAATATAAAGGTGTTAAATAATACTACACAAATGTTGAAATTAAGACACATGGGTCATGAACCAAAGTGCAAACATTGAAAGACCCACAACAATAGAGATTAATAAGAATAACACAAAAAATATAAACAACCATACAAAATTTGAATAAATAGGTTAAAGAGAAATAAAACATGCAACTAGATCGATCAACTAGATAGGGCAAAGCAAACAAGGAGTTGCAAACTCAACCTAAAAAGGTACTCTAATAAAATTAACACACTAAACCTTGCAAAATAAAGAGTTGGGACAAATATTTTCCATTAGTGATGCCTACAAATATGGTACCTACAACGAATGAGGTTAGAAGACCTGAATTTTGCTAAAAAGGTGTAGATGTTGAAATGAGCTACATAAATGTTGAAGTAAAAGTGTGGGCATCATGAAGTAGGATGTAGATGTTGAAAGTTGTAGAGGACAAGGTTAGGAACAAATAGAAAAATTAAAAACCCTACAAATAAAGTTATTTAAGGTTTCATAACATAAATGATCGATAAGGTACCGTGTAAACCCAAATTAGTGCATAAGTGGAGTTAAAACTATAATGGCATGAATTTACACCCCTAAGAAAATTCCACAATTGCGATACCTCCTACCTTAGAAAATTGAGTCTGATAATTCAATCCCTATTCCCACCACCTTTCCTTGTCCACTTGGTAGTTGTTTTGCGTGTCGGTGGGGGATATTTTTATTGGGACGCTACCGCAATGCGTGGACATCTTCCCGATGCGCTGGCGTCCTAATAGGATTCCCACCTCTAGAATTCATAGAGGAATTACACTCCTCCATTGGATGCAAAGTGTAATTCTTACTGCTCCCTTGACCAACTTTGAATAACTCTTTTTCCTCCATTTTCACCTTTCAAATAGC